>NW_021026286.1:41156-64289 GCF_004153795.1 Camellia sinensis | reverse complement strand
GATTAGTGGTCGAATACAATTATTCAGCTATGCTTATGTCTATTCTGGTGTAATTGGGCTGAGATGCTACCTGTTTTCTCTTTCAGTTCAGAGATTTGGTTTTGAGCAACCAGTGTTCTCCTTCGCTGAGGCAAGGCAAAAAAGGGCCAGTCAAGGCTTACTGGTTCATCAGATCCATCAACCACCAGCCACATCACCTCTATTCAGCAGACTCGTGATGACACAAAATTCAGAAGAAATTGTGGTCATGGCAGCGGCACTAAACCAAGGGATCACCATACAGGGTGAGACTGATGTTGAAGTACAACACCCACCTAGGTCACCGGCCGCAGGTCCAATCTGGGAACCCCAGTTATTTCAAACTCGTGAGCCCACCACTTTTGAGTTGATGGGAATGATTGGCGATCTCCAGAGATCTGTGGCTGATTTAGCCTATGGAATGTCGGCTCTGCCACCGACTACATTGTATGCCGAGAATTTCATGCCGGAAGAGCCCCCACTATTGGGGCAAATTGTGATTGAGCTTAGCCAACCTGAAGCCATCCCAAGTTTCGGCAATGGCATGTCGACAATAATGGGGCTCCGCTCTGATATAGCGACCCAAACCTTCCACCAAGCTGAGGCGAGTGGTAAGGACAAGGTGAAGGTGGACACCGATCCCTATGAACGACTCCTATGGGCTGTTGAGGCTTTGAAAGCCGGAGGACTGAATAGACAGCAGGTGCTCGCTGTTGCTGTAAAAACTGTGGATGGCTCTTTCCCCACTCAGAGTGAGAGTGATTCAAGCCAAGGGAAAAATCGGGACAAGGACCATCGTACCAGAACTGTTCCTTCCAACCCTAACCCTGCACCCGGAAAAGTTCAGAAAACCAAGTCAGTACCTGCCGACCCTTTTGCCAGTGCGTCCGGCAAAAGTCCGCAAACCTCGAAGTATCTACCCCGAGGTCGCAGGGTCTTCCATGCCTTCTACATGCCTTTGTCCAAAGCGCTTCAAATTCTTGCTGAAAAGGGGCATCTCAAACCCCTCGAGCCTCAGCCTCTCCCTAGTCGTCTTCTATCTAGTCATGACGCTACCCAGCACTGTGCGTACCATCAACAAACCGGCCATACCACTGACAATTGCTTCCGTCTTCGCCACGAAGTACAAGATTTGTTTGATAACGGGGTTGTCCTCCCACCCAGCTCAGCAAAGTCCATCATCACTGGGTCAGTGAACTTCGAGGATAATACAAGTATATGATCAGGGGGTGAACCACCTGTGGGCGGCATTCAGTTTATTCCAGATGTGGCGTATGGCACGCACTATTTTGAGCATTTGCGAGTGCTAGATTTTGTACTGTCTGACTTGGGTATTCAGTCAGTTTTGTTGTCTTGTATATAGTCAGTCTTTTTGTACTATGTCAGTCGGGTCTGTCTTGTTGTATCGAGTCAGTCCTGTTGTACAAGAATCGAGTGATTCCGGGAGTGTTATCTCGGATATCACTATTTTATTTTGTATTTGTCTTTTTGCTTTCTTTTGGGTCTGTTTCTGCCATGGAGCCAGTTACACCAGAAGATTTGAATGAAACAGCAGTAAATTTTCATACTCTTGTGTTTGCTTCTGTCTTGCGCCGGTTGTGTCAAAAAGTTTGAATGAAATGACAGTGCTTTTCACTTACTTTTCTGTGCCTCGAAATCATTGCATTGACCTAAGTTTTTCAAAACTCTTTTTGAACACTGCGGTGAAAACAAAGAGAGAGGAATTCCTCTGGATTTGCAAAATTTGGTCAATTGAGAGGAAGAGAGGCATGCTAAGCCCTTAATGAATTTAATCATGTTTGTTAATGTGCGTACTGAGAAGGATCCTGGCTTGATCTAGATTGATTCTACATTGTCTTCAGCACGAACGACTAGTCGCTTTCTAAAAAGATATCAAAAAATGTTTCGCGCCGTCCTGCGAAGACCTGCGTGGAATCGCTCTTGAGATTGTGCACCTTAGGATCGCTCTCAGCCTCAAGACTCGACCCCCCTTACTTTTAAACCTTGAACCTGGATTTAGATTGTTCAACGGTCAACCACATGTGAGGCCTGTGTGGCCAGATTCGAAGCAGCCCTTGAACAAGAGGCAAGAAAGTCAGATCAAGAAGGTCAGATGCTGTCAGAAGAATGCTTGCAAAGCTAGATCAGAAGCACCCCTCAAATTAGGGGCAAAAGAACTACAGATGTGCTCGAAGAGCAAAAAGTTGGAGCATTTCTTAAGCTAACGAAGATCGGCAAGAATACCAAATCCCAGAAGGGAGGAAAGAAGAAACTATTGCTAAAGGACAACTGAGTTCCTATCCATAACACTAGGGGCAAATTCAACCCCCCATTGGATGGACTTCTACATCATCAGCGAATATCAGCCATTCTTTTGGATACAGATGGCCTCGAGATCTTAAAACCATTTGACATGGACAAAGCTACACTTTTACCCTTGAGAGGCTTGCTGGGCCGAAAACCCGGAAGGGCGACCCAGGCAAAAGTTAGAGCAACAAAAGAGAAAAGAAAAAAATGCAAAGTTTGAAAAACAAGAAAAAGAACAAAAACAAGAAATGAAAAGAAAAGAAAAACAAAGCTCGCAAGGTTGAAAACCCGAAAGGGCGGCCTTGGCAAAAGTCAGAGTGTAAAAGGTGAGGGTTAATACACGAGTGTACCTTAACCCTGAACTACGTAAGGCATGATTCCCATGTTTGGGATACGTAGGTAACTTCATTCTGAAGTCCAGCTATAAACACTTCCAAATTGATTATGTCCATATAATGGTTCTGATCATCTTTGTCTTCTCTGTATCCAAGAGTTCGGTTGTGACCTTCATTATGAGAACCGGTTATGGTGTGCTGCGGTACTATTCAAACAAAAGGGCAACTTTCCGTTGCCGTTCAGTGTGCTGCGATGCTATTCAAACAAGGGGCAATTTTCCGTTGCCATGCAGTGCCATTTAGGCGAGGGGCAATTTTCCCTTGTTGTGAATCCGAGGTTGTGCATCTCAAGAGTAGGTTCTGTGCTCGTTGAGCAGTGGACGTTTGCAAAAACAGTTTTTGAGAATTTTTATTGAGGTTAACTAATTTTCTCAAAAATTATTCTATTTTTCCAAAACTAGACCATTTTTTGGACCCAAAAAAGGAAAATTTCCAGTACTTACAAACTAACTTGCATGATTTCAAATTAGAAAAGTTGAACGAGTGTATTAATCTAACTCTCATATTGGTCAAAATTGTTTTAGTAGAAAACCAAAACAAAAAATGGTCAAAATGATGAACTAGGGGCACAGTTGAGTCAGGTGTTCTGTCTTTTCCTCATTGTCAACATACTTGCCAAGAAGGGCATTCTACCTGCCAAAAAAGATACAGCTGAAGCTGTCAGTAAAGGGCTGAAAGCTCTCAATATCCTCCAAGCAACGAGGTATCAAGCCAAGGGTGAAGCATGAACTGGAATGGGTCAAGATATTCCACTCCCTCATCGGGACAGATTTGATCACGTCTAAACTCCCCAGCAGAGCATCGTCAACCGATGTCAGCTGCAGATTTGCTATACACACAGTTATAGCGCAACCCCTCTGTAGGAAAGCTCACTGTCGTGAGCAAAAGAAAAAGAATCTACCAGAATGCTAGGGGCACGAGCCCACGACTTCCTCTTTATCCACCAATCATCCAGGGGGGATAAAAAATGAGAGATTGAAGAATAGAGAGATGTGCGATGAGAGAAAAAGTGAGAAAGTGACTTTTTCAAAAAAAAAAAAAAACAGAGCCTGAGGGTTGAGTGATGTGAGAATCACAAATGAGAAAGGGTGGGAAACAATACCTGAAGAAACTGGCTCCTCGCAAAATGAGAGGCCTCTCACCTTTGTAATACGTCTGAGTGTCGTGTTTATTGTTTTGTTTATCTCGATTCTTGTTTTGGGTCGTTTCGAGTGTTACTCGATGTGTTTAGGTTGTCTACCTTTTGTTTTTCTTTGTTGAGTTGTTTTGACTGTGGTCAGCTGTAGGCTCAATACCTGGTTGGGAACCCTTTTCTCATTACAATTTCAAAAATGAATCTTTTTTTTTTTTTTTTTGCTTAGAGTGCTGTGCCATTCTCTACATTTGTGCAAAACAGAATTCGTTCTTTCATAAAGTCGCAAGGTTCAACCCCGATCATGTCAGAACAGTAAAACCAGGACTTATTTGAAGCTATATGGGTTCCAGATTGCAAAGCAAAAGAAAAGAGAGAAAATTCGGAGCATCTGAGTATGTTTCAATTTCTGTACATCCCGTGTGTTCAGTATGGGCCGTGTACAGAATAAACCGAACACTGTGTCATGAGCTGTGTGTTGTATGAGCCGTGGGCAGAATAAACCGAACACTGTGTTATGAGCTGTGTGTTCAGAGTGAACAGTGTGTTGTATGAGCTATATGTCGAATAAACAGAGTACTGTGTTATGGGCTGTGTGTTCAGAATGAGCAGTGTTCAGAATGGGCTGTGTGTTCAGAGAAACAGAGTACTGTGTTATGGGCTGTGCGTTCAGAGAAACAGAGTACTGTGTTATGGGTTGTGTGTTCAGAATGGGCTGTGCGTTCAGAGAAACAAAGTACTGTGTTATGGGCTGTATGTTCAAAATGAGCAGCGTGCTGTATGAATTGTGTGTTCAAAGTGAATCAAATACTGTGTTGACCGTTTCAGTATCAGAATCACGATTAGAAGTGCTCTCCCTGAGTACCAATTCCTGCCAGAGGCACCCTGGCTGTGTTTGCGATGAGTTCCTAGGAGATCAATTGCGATGGTGAAAACTAGAGTTCGAATGGTTGTTGCCTAGAACACAATGTTTTGGAATTTCCGAGACTAAAGTCTGGTTTAAATGCCCAGGGGTGTATCCCCGGCTTCAAATCTGTATGGAAGCCCCATAGGTTGAGGCCACAGGTATGCGCCTCGATCCTGGATACTGATCCAACCTAGTCTATCACCCCGTTGAAGAATAGGGAAAGTTGTGAGTATGATCAGGAAGAAAAGCGACATCTGTGGTTTCCCTAATAAACGTTACTCCTTGTCAGCATTTCAGGACCTTTGTACTGCGAGTTGAAGGTAAGTGTTCGAGGAACACAAGGGGAGATCCCAATCGGAGTGGAGCGGTTTACCGCCACTCACCCTGTGAGGTGCTTTCTAAAAAGCGCCGCTTTGTTTGTTTATTGCTTTTATTAAACATCATACATTGTTTTGCATTGTACCTATCTTGTTTCTTTCTCATTTATGCACAGTATTGTGTGTACTGTTCATTCAGAGAAGTTTCGGTTCAGTTTTGACTGATACCTTTCTCCTCTCGCATTCGGCATGCGTTTGGATCTACCCTTGCCCTCTCGCGCTTGATACGCGTTTGGATGACCGCGCTTTCTGGCACAGTAGCTTCCCTCTCTCGCGTTTTGATACGCTGAGAGGTTTTCCTTCTTCTTTCCGAAACACAGGGATGTCTCTCTATGTTGCTCCTTTTCTGGTTTGGAGCATTTGGATTACGTTCCAATGCTCATACCATTCCGAAACATAGGGATATGTCCCTATGTTTCTCTTTCCTTTGGGGAACACGAGGATACGTCCCCATGTTTCTCTTTCCTTCGGGGAACACGGGAATATGTCCCTATGTTTCTCTTTCTTTCAGGAAACACGGGATACGTCCCTATGTTTCTTCTTCTTGTTCCTTCCTCACGCGATTTCAGCGTGTTTGGAATTGTTTACCTCTTCTCACGAATTCAGCGTGGTTAGAGTTGTTCCTTCCTCACACGATTTCAGCGTGTTTGGAATTTGTCTCAGGTTGCGTTGTGTACGCACCTGATTGTTTATTTTTCCTCCTCTCATGATTCCAGCATGGATGGAGTTTGTCACCCTTTGCATCTACTGTATTATTTTGCATCATTGCATCGCATCGCGCTATTTTGCACACATCATATGCACCTGTTAGTGCATTGCTCGCGCCATTTTGCGCACCTTACCTGCACTTCTTAGTGCATTGCATCGTTATGTATACTTCACTTGCATTGTTTTGCAAACTTATATAACCGGCATTGTCTTGCTCGTTATTTGCATAGTCCTGCATTCCCTATAACCGGCATTGTCTTGCTCGTTATTTGCGTAGTCCTGTATTCCCTATAACCGGCATTGTCTTGCTCGTTACTTGCGCAGTCCGGCATTCCCTATAACCAGCATTGTCTTGCTCGTTATTTGCCTAGTCCTGCATTCCCTATAACCTGCATTCCCTATAACCAGCATTGTCTTGCTCATTATTTGCGTAGTCCTGCATTCCCTATAACCAGCATTGTCTTGCTCGTTATTTGCGTAATCCTGCATTCCCTATAACCAGCATTGTCTTGCTCGTTATTTGCGTAGTCCAGCATTCCTTATAACCTGCATTGTCTTGCTCGTTATTTGCGTAGTCTTGCATTCCCTATAACCGGCATTGTCTTGCTCATTATTTGCGTAGTCCTACATTTCCTATTATCGGCATTGTCTTGCTCGTTATTTGCGTAGTCCTACATTCCCTATAACCGGCATTGTCTTGCTCGTTATTTGCGTAGTCCTGCATTTCCCATAACCCGCATTGACTTGCTCGTTATTTGCGTAGTCCTGCATTCCCTATAACCGGCATTGTCTTGCTCGTTATGTGCATTGTCTTGCACCCCTCTAACTTGCATTGTCTTGCAAACTTATATAACCTGCATTGTTTTGTAAACTTATCTAACTTGCATTGTTTTGCAAACTCATCTAACTTGCATTGCTTTGCAAACTTTTCTAACTTGCGTTGTTTCGCATACCCTTAACTTGCGTTGTTACGTTCGTTATTTACATTGTTATGTACGTCTTTAACTTGCGTTGTTTCGCATGTTCTACCTGCATTGTTATGCACACTTTACTCGCGTTGTCACGCAGTTTTAAATTGCATTGTTATGCATGTTTCCAAAAATATTGTACCTGTTAAGTTTCTTTCTTTTGTAGGCACGATATTGTATGTATGGTTCATTTGAAGCTGGAGCGACCAGACGAACCAGACAGGCACGATATTGTATGTACGGTTCATTTGAAGCTGGCGCGACCAGACGAACCAGACAGGTATCGCGTACTCCGTGTGAGACGTAGCGAGAATTGTATAATTCTCTTATATCCTTTCTACATGTAATGTAGTTAGATTTGTATTTGCCTGCTTAAAACTGTTGCATATTTTGCTTCGTTGCAGCTTTCTTTGCATGATCAAAAGTTATGTTAGGCACCCTGCATGTCACTTGCAACTTGCCCCTGCCTTCGGGCACATATCTTGCTATCTTGCATGCTTGTCTAAGTCTTCGGCCTTGTCAAAAATGGGTCGTCTCTGGGCTTTGACATTCACTCCTGTCACCTTTATAACTTTTGAATTCTGTCAAAGAGGATCAACTGTAGACAGCCCATTTTTGACCGTCCTCAAGACTTGGACGTCATCGTTTGAACATTCGATGATCATCCATGCTCATGTTCGTTTTGAGTTCTCGAAGGTCTCGGCTACACGCCTTGCCTCAAGATCTCTCAACTTGTCTGTTTTGTGCTTGGTTGTGGATCAAACACTTGTGTTTTTGCTTCTAAGGGAAGAGGGTGGCTTGTTTTCCATACTCTCAACCCACCGGCCAAGGCTTGAAGCCATCGGCCCTGTTTTCTTTCCATCGGCTAAAAGTATTGACCGATCGGCATTATATTTGGTCGGCCGGCACTTATGTTGGTCGATCGGCCTTTTTTTGGTGGCCGAACCCTGTTCACCTGCTTTATGCGGATATTTTGTGCCAGCTGGCACAGCTAGCATCCACAATTAACCCCCTTCATACACGTGTTTGGAGGGATTTGCCCTTTGCTTAGCTTCTCCAAGAAGCTTTGCAAATTGGATTTCTATAAGAGGGGAGGCCCTCCTCCCTTCTCAGAGGTTCTGAAATTAGGGTTAGAAAAAGTTGTATCTCTCTCTATCTCTATATCTCCCTATCTCCATCATTTATGTGTGTATTTGTAACCTAAAGTGATTTTTGTTCACACTATTGCACACAAACACCTAGCATTACACCATCCTTGGTTGCTAAGGTTCTAAGGAGTTGTTGTTAGGTTTCCTGGAGTGGTTTTGATCAGAGAAAGGTGCTGGCGTTGTGCTCTTGAAGGTGTTCTTCAAGGGTGAGCATTCTTGCTTTAGATACCCCTTTCTTGCTTAGGCTTTTAGCCCTTCTTGCTTATTGTTTTAAGCTTAGCTATTAACTGATAAAATTTCTATTTTTATTACTTTTGAACTTTGTTTAAGGTCATTTTGAGGTTTGGGGTTGTTTACCCCCTCCAAGGCCTTGTTAGGCATTGTTTTAGGCCATCCCTTTTGGCCCTTGCTTTGAGCTTTGCATGGCCTCTCTACCACTGAAATCCAGAGGATTTTCAGTGGTGGAGAGGTGGTTTTGGTGTCCTAAATAGGAGAGGGTCATCCCCTCCCATTGTCATCTTGAATACTAGCAATAAGTGGCTTATGTTGGTGGCTTGTATGCCTAGCTTGTTTTAGCTTCATTTCAGCAAGTATTTGGTGTTGTTTTGCCATGATTTACGTCTGTTTAAAGTTGGTTTAGTGATCTCTTGCATGCACCATATACTTACCTTGCAATCCCTCATTTGCCTTAACATGTATCTAGCATTTAGACTACCATGCTTGCATGTTTTGGCTCAACTCCATGAAGTTTCTAGCCTTGTTTTAACATGCTTGAGCTCTATTTTTCATTGTTTTGGTCATGCTTATATTGTTTTGTATAGCTACCATGCAATCTAGCTTGTTAGCTTTGGGTGTTTGAGTCACTAGCATGCTCTATTCGGATCATTTCAGTGGTTTGGCATCACTTGTAATATTATTTCAGTCTATATAGTATGCTCATGTACTTGCATTTGTCACTCCTTTAATGCTTTAAAGGGTTTGTGTTTTATGCCTCATGAATGTGTCATTGTGTATGCCACCATGCTTAGGTCTTTGTGATGCCATCTAAGTGAGTTTTTGGGCTTACTTTGACATGCCATAACTCTGTTTTTCATTGCTTAAATCATGCCATGTTTGGTTTTGATAGGTGTAGTGTAACACCCTCTTTGGTAGCCTTGCATGCCTCATGTTTTGGCATTATGTTTTGGCATTGTGTTCTAGCTTGTGTTGGCTAGTTTCGAGCTTGCTTTCGGTCTTGTTTGGACCTGCCTTAGGACTGTTTTAGGTCCTCTTAGCCCTTTGGGGCTTGCTTTGTGTAGCCATGGTTTGAACCCTTAGACTAGTTTCAAGCTTTAAGCTTTCTTGCATGCTTTGCTTGTGTACTTTGGTTAGTTTGGCACCTCTGCTAACATGATTTCAGAGCTTAACATGTTTGCCTAATATCCATGTTTGTCTCCCTTTAAGCGTTCTTAAAAGTTGCTCTACAATGCTTAAGGTAATGGACCATTAGCATGCATGTTTATATGTGTATTTCATGCCTTTGTTTCATCACTTTGGCCATTGATTTGAACCTATTTGAGAGCTGTCCAATTTGGTTTAAGACCATTATCACATGTTGTTGCATGCTTGCCTTGCATGTTGTTGCATACTTGGCCTATTGCATGTTGTTGCATGCTTGAGTTATATTGCATTTGGCATGCCCCTTTTGTTAAGTTGCTTTGCATGTTTGCATATATTGTCCCTTGCATGTTGTTACATGCTTGCCCCACATGTTGTTACATGCTTTCCTATCCTTGAATGTTGCCACATGCCTTGCATGTTTGCATGCTTGTTTAGGTTGCATTGCATTTGGCATGCTTGTTACCATTAGCCTTGTATGGCATTGTCCTTGACATGCTTCATGTTGCATTAGTTTTGCTTGCATGTTTGCATCCCTTGCCTTTTGATCAAGCATGATAGAGGTTGGGGTCCCTTATGTGTTTTTTTTGTGCATTTCATTCCATATTGATCATGCATTGAAATGCGTGATTGGTGGTCCGAGGGTCGAGGACTACACTCCTTTGAGTCTCATACATGATAAGGAGGGTGGTCGTGCAAACATTGCCTTGTAAATGTATTGCCATGCTCTGTTTGTCCTCTGCTGCAGCAACACAGCATTCTGCAGGAAGATATGTCCGATCAGCCATCTTCAATGCCGGTCGGCTAAACATTGTTGGCCGAGAGCTTTACCTTTGGTCGATGACCAATTTCCCATGGCTGATGGCCCTATCTCTTGGCCGATGGACTCTCAGAAAGTCCCCAAGCTGGTTCAGAAGTGTCACAGAAGTTGGCACAGTTTTCAAAGGTACAGAGTAGTGTAAACAGAGGCAACATGTGACATGGCGATGGATTTCCGAGCGAAGCCATCGGAGCACGCATGCATCCCTCTTCCCGAGGCTATTTTTACTATTTTCATAGCTTAATTGATTTGCTTAATTAGTTAAGTGTTGTGTAATAATTAATTAGCTTGTTAGTTAGTTAATTATGTAATTTGTATTATTCTTTCTGTCCCTCCATCGAGAGGGCGCAATTGTGTAATAAGCGTGCGTGTTTGTGATGCATGTCTTCCAACCTCCACTTCTTTCTCCCTTCTACTTAACCGTTTACGATGGTTAGTTCTAGGGCACGTTTCAATTAGCATCCTTATGCTATACATGCACTAGGCTCGACGCATCATACTAACTGCATTGTATTTCAATTCTAAGTTGAATACACGTATCGAATTGTCGCATCTCATATGCCATTTTAGACTAGCCGAGCCTATTCTAGTTGCATTTTGTATGTGATGCATTAGCCATCTTAACATGGACTTGGATCATACATTGATTACTAACATGTTCTTTGTTTTAGCTCGGAGTACACTGTGAGTGTTTATGCTTTAGCATCTCGCATGTATGTGAGTGTCAACATGACAGCATGCTTGCTATGAGGCTAATTGCTTATGTGATATAACTGCCTGAATGCCTATGGGTGAAGGTTGGATTGCGTGAATTGGGACAATGCATTGAAATCCGCATTTTTAGCCTACTTGTGAGTAGCAAACTTCAAACCATTTCCAAACAAACATGAGATGTTTTGTTCCAACTTAGGCGATCTAGTCTATACTTGTATGTTGTGCGCATCACGTAGTAAGCTAGCTAATAACCGGAATAAGAACACATGTGTTTTCAAAAACAAGACATCATGCTTAGTACAGGCCGATCTTCGAATCGGGCGAGCGGGGGTACTCATAGATGACCTTCCCCAATCGTACCCAAGTTCCCGAGCCGAGGCAACTTTGGTGATGACGGACACGTGGCCTTAGGCAACGAGTCAAGGTTTCCTAAATTCTCCCAAAACAAAATATTTAGGTGGCAACTATGTATCTGGCAAAGCAGTCCATGTTTGGCACTTCTTTCTTAAAAATCAGTTTTCCAAAACGATTTGCTGGATTTGGACTCTTTGGTGATTTATCAGTCTCACATTGCACTTTACGTGATTAGATTCAGAACCGTGACATTTGAGTCCGAACTGTAGAAGCATGAGGCCCTCGGGGCGCGTCTACAACATATATAGCAGAAAAGGGAATTAAAGCCTCGCTTTCCGGAGAACCAAGCTACAAGAAGCGATTATGAGAAAGGGATAACAGAAGACCCAGTGTTGGACCTCAAAAAAATGTGAATATGGGCACAACCAACTCAGGCCATCAAGGTCCTACCAACCCCCGAGGTGGCACTATTCCAAATTGCCCCACTTATGGGAGGGCCCATTGGGGACAATGCCATCGAGACACGGGAGCATGTTTTAGATGCAGACAGTTTGGCCACTTACTAAGGGATTGTCCAAAGATGGTTAACCCTACAGCCAGCCCCTCTGGCCCAGTCAGGAGACCCGTGAGACCTGGAGGAGAAAAGAAGGATCAAAACCGCCAAGGATGGGCTGTCGCCTTGGTACTTGGAAAATCAAAATTTACCGAAAATGTTGTGTTAGGTACACTTTCTGTCTGTGGTCTTTTAGCTCATGTCCTTATTGACTCTGGGTCAACTTATTCTTTTGTTGCACCACATTTTGCTGCTAAGTTGACATCAACACCCGAACCATTAGGATATACATTGTCTATGTCTTTTCCTTCTGGTAAGTCTGCTTGTAGTACTGATGTGTACAGATCTTGTGTTGCATTCCTAAAAGGAAAAACCTTATATGTAGACTTAATTCCCCTCCGCATTGGAAACTTTGATGTAATCTTAGGTATGGATTGGCTGGCTGCCAACCACACCTCTATCGATTGTAAAGCCAAAAAGGTCTCTCTCAGGTTACCAAACCAACCCGAACTTGTCTTTGATGGGGCTGAAGTTTCTAACCCTTCCTGTGTTATATCCTTCATGGCGGCCCAACGACTTCTAAGAAAGGGTTGTGGTAGGTATATTTGTTATGTGATTGATACACAAAAAGAGGCCCCCACCGTTGATGCAATTCCTGTAGTTCGAGAATTCTCGGATGTCTTTCTTGAAGATCTACCCGGTATTCCAGTTGATCGGGAGATCGAATTCACCATTGAAACCCAACCTGGCATGCAGCCTATATCAAAAGCTCCTTATCGCATGTCAATGGCAGAATTGAAAGAGCTGAAGACTCAACTCCAAGAACTCTTGGACAAAGGTTTCATTCGGCCTAGTACCTCACCCTGGGGAGCTCCAATATTGTTCGTGAAGAAAAAGGATGGCACGATGAGATTATGCATCGATTACCAGGAGCTGAATAAGGTTACCATCAAGAATCGATATCCTCTGCCGCGAATCGATGACTTGTTCGATCAACTTCAAGGCGCACAAGTATTTTCCAAAATTGACTTACGTTCTAGCTACCATCAACTAAAAGTTAAAACGGAAAGCATTGAAAAGACTACCTTCAGAACCCGTTACGGGCACTACGAATTTCTCGTCATGCCTTTTGGCGTCACAAATGCCCCAGCAGCCTTCATGGACCTCATGAACAGAGTGTTTAAACCCTATCTTGATGAGTTCATCATCGTCTTCGTTGACGACATACTCATATACTCCAAGTCACCAGAAGCCCATGAGCAGCACTTGCGAATGGTTCTACAAACACTACATGATCATAAACTTTATGCCAAGTTGAAGAAATGTGAATTCTGGATCACTAGTGTACACTTTCTCGATCACGCCATTAATAAAGATGGCATCTCGGTTGACCCCCAAAAAGTTACAACAATCGTGGACTGGCCACAACCTACTAATGTGTCAGAAATCTGAAGTTTCTTGGGTCTAGCTGGCTATTATCGACGCTTCGTGCAAGATTTCTCAAAGATAGCATCGCCCTTGACCCAGCTAACTCAGAAGAACACACCCTTTGAATGGATTGATAAACAGGAGCGTTACTTTTAAGAATTAAAAGGTCGACTTGTGTCAACCCCTATACTAGCACTCCCTACCGGAGCAGATGGATTCGTAATCTATAGTGATGCCTCATATAATGGGTTGGGTTGTGTTCTCATGCAAGACAGAAAAATCATTGCTTATGCGTCACGACAATTAAAGACTCACGAGAAGAACTACCCGACTCACGATTTGGAATTGGCTGCGGTGATCTTTGCTCTCAAAATCTGGCGTCATTATCTCTACAGTACAACCTGCGAGATTTATACTGACCACAATAGTCTAGAATATCTACTCACACAGAAGGAACTAAATATGAGGCAACGGCGGTGGTTAGAATTTATGAAAGACTACGATATAGAGATCCATCACCATCCGGGCAAAGCTAACGTGGTGGCAGACGCACTGAGCCGAAAGTCAACGAGAAGTTTGCCATGCACTCTCATTTCCCGCAAGGTCAATGGGTTGCTCGCCAATGTAACCGTGGAGCCTACATTGATTGGAGAAATTAAAGCACGCCAATGGGAAGATAAACTCTTGGAGAAAAGGTACGAGGAACAAGGAAACACGACTGATCCTGATTTCATTATAAGCAATGGAATACTGAAATTTCGGAATCGAATTTGCATACCCAACATCCCGAAACTCAGGAAGAAGATACTGGAGGAAGCTCATAACTTGAGATTTGCAGTCCACCCTGGCAACACAAAGATGTATTATGATCTGAAGGAACACTACTGGTGGACCGGAATGAAAAGAGATATAGCAAGCCATGTTTCCAAATATCTGCATTGTCAGCGTGTTAAAGCAGAACATCAGAGACCTGCAAGGCTGCTGCAACCACTCCCTATTCCTGAATGGAAATTGGAACACATTACTATGGACTTCGTGGTCGGGCTACCACAGTCTTTTTCAAAGAATGATGCAATATGGGTTATAGTAGACCGATTAACAAAGTCAGCACATTTTCTACCAATCAAAATCATGTACCCTCTGAATAAGTTTGCCACTTTATATATCAAGGAGATTATTCGGCTGCATAGTATCCCAGTATCGATCGTGTCTGACCGAGACCCTCGTTTCGTGTCTCATTTCTGAAATAAATTGCAAGAAGCTTTGAGAACTACACTGAAGTTCAGCACGGCCTATCATCCACAAACCGATGGGCAATCTGAAAAAACAATCCAGACGTTGGAAGACATGTTACGTGTATGCGTGTTGGACCTCATAGGTAACTGGGATGAGCACCTACCTTTGGTGGAATTCGCCTATAACAACAGCTATCAAGCAAGCATTGGAATGGCGCCGTACGAAGCCCTGTATGGAAGGAGATGTCGATCACCTCTGTGCTGGACGGAGGTCGGGGACAGGAAATTGTTAGGCCCCGAAATTGTGCAAGTCACAAGTGAGAAAATCCAACTCATCCAACAGCGGATTCGCACTGCTCAGAGCCGCCAGAAAAGTTATGCGGATACTCGGAGACGAGACTTGGAATTTCAAGTTGGGGATCATGTGTTTCTCAAAATCTCACCAACAAGAGGAGTGATCCGATTCCGAAAGCGCGGAAAGCTAAACCCACGTTACATCGGGCCATTCAAGATACTGGAAAGAATTGGTTCTGTAGCCTATCGCCTTGCACTACCTCCTGAGCTATCTAATATCCACAACGTGTTTCACGTTTCAATGCTCCGACGGTATCTCCGAGATCCAGAACATGTCATTGACTATGAGAACTTGGAAGTTCAAGAAGATCTCTTTTACGAAGAACAACCAGTGCAGATTCTCAATCGTCGTAATCAAGTTCTCCGAAACAAGACCATACCGCTGGTAAAGGTCTTATGGTGAAATCATCGCATCGAAGAAGCTACGTGGGAAACAGAAGGTCAAATGCGAGCCAAATATCTACACCTCTTCGAAAGTTAAGGTACGTCAAGTTTGAGGACAAACTTCTAATTAGAATGAGAGAAATGTGACACCCCGAACGTTTAATTAAGTACCACATAAATATTTAGAGTTATATATGATAGACTATTAAATATATAAATCCAATTTGGTATTGGGTTATCAAATATAGGATTAATTAGAAATTATTTGGGGGCAAATTAACACATTCATGGAATTATAATACTAGCTGGGTCAAATTAAAGTTAAAAATAGTAAATAAATAATATGGAATAATAATAGTAATCTGTAAAGTAAATAAAATAATTAATTTTACGATGCTAATGATAAGATGCAATTTAATTTACATTAGGAACTTTGAAAAACTTAACACCAACACAAATAAAAAATGAATAAAAAGAAAAAAAGAAAAAGAAAATTTATAAGCTAGTTGGCCAGCAATGCTTTGTGAATTTCGGCCCAAGCAAAAAAAAAAGGCCCAAGTATGTATATTCATTAAGAAAATTTATACTTATCTATAAAGATTCAAATCTCATATTTGAATCTACAATTAAGAACTCAATCTTCTAGCATCACAATGGCCTCCATAGAGAGAGGCTATGTGTCATTCACTTCAGGGCTCGGTTAGCAGTATATAAGGGACAAGGGTGTTGTGAATTAAGAGAGGAAAAAAACGAAAGAAAAAAAGAAAGAGTGGAAAACCGAGAGAGAGGTACGTAAGTTCAGAGTAAAAAACTTATAGTAAGGAAGTTCTGATAGTAAAGTAAGGCTAAGGGTTATAATTAAGGTGAGTTATATTATACCTTGATTTACCATTATATGTTTTACGAATGTTTTGAGTTACCATAACTTATTTTATACAAGCTATATTTTATTAAGTTATATAAATAAAAGTTATGTTTTATAAATATTTCAGTTACGTGGGTTACTTTCTAAACTCTATTTACTTAAAAGGAAACCCATAGATATGTTTGTTTAAATTTTAGAATATATTTGATTATAACCTTATAAACAATTATGTTTTGTAAGTATCACCACGTGAGTCCCACGCCTTGAGAGACTTAAATAGCCATGATCCTCTGTTTGGCCACTTTGTAGTCCTCTATTTGTCATGAATCCATTGACTTCTGTTCTGACTGTCACTTCTGTGACCTCTGTTCTGTTCTATTTTATACCGTGGTTATGATTATTTATGTACATGATTTCTGTATTCCACCACTTTAAATAAACTGTTATTTCAAATTAAATTATGTAAATATTTTAGCTTAACTAATTATCCATGGTTATTTTGTATTCCCTACCTACACTCTTGGCATAATATTTCTCACTCTGCTGTGTTCTTATAGCTGTTACCCTTTCAGGTGACGAGATATAGCAAAATGGAACCTGCATATGGACTGATGTTGAATCACTATTTTATCTTCTTTTTTTTTTTTATATTTTTGCTCCTTTTTGTTTCTATTCGGGGTTGGTCACTGAGTAATGAAATAATGAAAGCCCTAGAAATGTATTTCCTATTTCTTAAATAGTAAAATAAAGTAAAATTTCTGTTTAATTATTTTTATTTTTGCTTGCGCAGCTTAATTTGCTTCGAATAAGAATAAGTTAGTAAGTTGCGATTCTAACCCTAAGCCCCTGGAGTTGGGTCGTGACAGAAATAATTATGTTGGGTTTGTCTAATTTCTCATCCTAATCAAATTTTATTTGTCAAATTTATAGCTTTTTTATTAGGTTGTTCTTCATTTTCAAGTAAATTTGAGTGTTTGTCAAGGCTCAAGTAAATTTATTCATCAGAACCTTGCGGCTGCATTTGTTTGCAATATAGTTCAGAATAATTAGTTGTGACATACCAAACTGATGGTAAGTTGATTGTGCAAAGGATACTATTGCAAAGTTAATTGAAGTTTATTTTTTTAAATAATGGATCGGGCTAAGTTGATGCCTTTCATCTGCATCTGTTATTTTATTTATTGATTTGGAAGTTATATTACCGATATTCCATATTTGGAAGTTAAAATCTACATTTTTTCTTCATTTCAAAATTTTAATATATTTATAACATAATTATGACGTCACAGTCGATTATGGTTGAGTTGATGGATAAGAGTTTCAAAATTGACATGAGATGTGGTAATAGTACAATAGATGTCAATTTATTTAATTTAATTAAGCATATAGCCATGGATAGAGTGGAATGGCGAAAAATGATTCAACTAACCGATCCCACTTAATTGGAACACAGGGCTTACCTTAGTTTGGTTTATGTCGTTTTTGGATTGGTTGTGACCAATTGTTATAATTTGTAAACCTTGCTACACTCTATCATCTTGTATAAATCCAAATTTTGGTTATTTTGTTCATGTTGTTCCATCTATTCTCCTCTCCTCTCTCTCTAGTCTCTGCCACTGCCACATCAATGGACTCCCACTCCGAGTCTATATCATTGCCAAACAACAAGTTTACCCCTGTCAGATCATAATAAGATGTTTTGCCTCTCCCCTCTCTATTTATGCTGGTTGATGTTTCTCCTCTCTCCCCTCCCTTGCTAAGGCAATGAAATGGCGTGTCTTGTGCAATCCAGGAGTGTTGAAGGCAGCCTTGGTGTTGATGACTTTGTACTTGGACTGCTACATACTGGGTCAACGTGTCCCTACCTCTGTGACCGCCATTCTCAACCTCTCCTCACCATTCCCTGAGGTATGTGATCCAATCCCAACTATTAGCGTGCTTCAGTTATTTTTTTTGTCTTTTCTTTATTTTTTTTCGTGTCATTTGTCTATAATCAATGATAGATTGGTTTGGTTTTTTTGCTTGTATATATGTTTGTGGTGGTGGTTGTAATGTTCAATCTGTTTTAGTAAGGTAGGAATTGGGCAAACATAGTAACAAATCATTGGGTAAACACTGTTGTTTTACAGAATGACATTGTTTCAGATCTTTATTTGTAGTTATGTATGTATAAATATGGTTTTATGTATATGCTTGTGGTGATAGACTGATAGTTTCAATAGCGTTTTTAGTTTCAGAAAAGTGCATCTCAAATGAGGTAAATACCTAAAGAAAATGTCAATCCTTTTTAATAAGGAAGTAGATTGGGGTTTAATACATTCAGGTGGAACCACATTTCGGTTCTAATGAAAGATTGGTTTAGTTATGGGTGCAAAAATTTGGAACTGATCAACGTTGGTTTGGTTAAGAGTTAGACATCAACCTGAACCAAACTGACCCTTACACATCCCTCAGTACTCCATTGCATAGGAAATCAAAATCATTCTCAATAGGTGTAGTGTGGAGTGAGAGTGTAACGGGGTAAGGTAAGGAAAGTGGCCCGCAGAGATAATGTTTCCAGTGTTCAGCAATTACTGTCCCTCCCCTCGGTTCTCTTTAAATCATAATTTCAAAACACAAAAACTCAATATATAATTCCACACTTAAATCATAATTCTAAACACAAACCAAACGCTACAAAATATTCCCTTTTTAAAACTTAGCTCACAATTCCACACTTAAATCACAACTCCACACTTAAATTATCCGATATACCGCCATAACCTGGCGGAAGTGGCTTAGGTGAATGTAGGGGTCCGTTTTCCCCTCGTACGTAGTGAATTTGGGCTGAAGGAAGCCTGTAAGTAGGGGCGCGTTTTCAATTGCCGGAACGAACGGCGAGGTCTGCAGCCTTGCTAATGCTTTGTCCGTCGGTTCGTAGGCAGGGCGTGGTAATGGCATTCCAACCTCGACGCTTCCATGCGATCGAGGAGCCAATCATTGAAGGGCAGAAACTCTGTGAGGGTCGCGCGCCCTGGTGTCCTCCTTCCATCGTGCCTTTTCTTCTAGCATGATCCATAAATCGGATGATCTGGGTAACTCCGTCTGTTTGGATGATGTTTGGTGTGAGTGCGAGGGTCGATAGGTACTTCCCTCTGTGTAAGACCTTAATGATCTCGTTCTCTCAGACCTGGAGTAACGAGTTCTGGAGGTTCTAGATTGAGTATCGCCTGTCCTGAGGCTTCTACTCTTTGCTTGTGATGGTGTGGAATGCCTTTCATGGTCTTCTGAGCGGCGAGGGGGCGTCTTGTTTTTGCGCCCCTCTCCTGTCGCCACTCCTTTTCCTTTCATCTGGCGCTTTAAGGCTTCCATGTCCGCCGCCATCTTCCTTATTAATTCGTCTTGCTCCTTCACACGGTCCTCCAGAACTTGAGGATCAATCCTCCGCCTTTGCCTGTCAGGACTTTGTGAATGAGAGTGACGGGGGCTGTGAGTCCGCCTTCCCCTAGTATCTCTTATGGGGTTATGCCATTGGGACTCCAAGTCCGCCATGGGAGGGATAGAAGGTAATCCTTCATGTCTTGCGCCCCCATCTGGAGTTTGCCCGTCGATGGCGGATTATGGCAATTCTTCAATGTGTGCCATTGTTCCCAAAGAGGTAAAGCTTGATCAAGAGGTTTTGTCCTGTCTGATTTTCCCACAAACGGCACCAATTGTACGGGAAAGAAATAAACCTTCTCGTATAATCCTGTTGATCAAGTCTGCGCTCCTCCGTACGTCGTCGCTTTATTACCTGAAAACACAAATGTGAGCTAGCCGGCGGGTGTGTGCCGGAAACCTCTCCGATGCCTAAGTCAGCAAGCTTGACAAATAGACAAAAGCTCTGTGTATTCAGAAAACAAAGTTGTGTGTTACCTCTCCAAAAGTGATGTTGTGAGCTTTTATAGGTTCCGTGTGGCACAATCCTAGTAGGACTTTTACTTCTCCATGCAGAGTCCTCCTAGGATTCATACTCCTGAAAGATAATGCTTATCCTTCAACACCCCCTCACTGCTTAAACCAAGCGAGATGGTTTTATCATGGCCGAACTCCAATATGACCGAAGTAAACATGACTATGCATAGCCGCAGAATAAGCCGAACTAGCTCTTCCTTTTACTGCTCTTACGTCGGCTTCTCATGCACCACCCATGGCGTGGTTAGACCGAACTAACATGTCATGACCGGTGTAACTCCAAGACCGGTCTAACTCCAAAGTACCGTTAGACCGATCTAACTTCGATCTTCTGTCAGACCGGACTAACTTCAAAATATCCACACGACCGGAGTAACTTACATGGCCATTTTACTCGGCCCTTTGTACTGCGGCTCATAACGGCCCATTACCCAGCTTGGCCTAATTTTCACATAAATTACCCTCTCAGACGGTTGATTTAGACGTAATGTTATTGACCGTTGTTTTTTGTTTTGTTTTTTTTTTTTTTTGGCAATGTTATGATATGAAATGTAGATCTATATTCTATTTATGCAATGGGGAGAGAAAGAGGATACACTTCAATTTCATTCTCTTTTGTTTTTAATGAGCAAGATCCTTTATCTTTTATGGCTTTGCACTGCTGACTGAGACAAAAAATAAATAAATAAAGGGCAAATTTGACTTTATCTTCTTATAGTTTGGGTCATGTGCGATTTACGCAAGAGCTTCTATATGCATACACCATATCCCCTCTTCCCACACACTTAATAAGAGAGTGTGTTGGGAAGTTGTGTGTTGGGAAGTTGTGTGTGAAGGATGTGTATAGAGAGAGAGTGGTGTGTGTAAATAGATGCTCCCGATTTACGCCTTAATGTTTGGAAATGACCACATAATCCCTATGTAGTTTGTAGACTAAAGTGCACTGTTAGCTTTTCTGTCTAACATAACGGAATGTGAAAACCACTCGCCTATGTGGAGAGTAGGTTCATTTTGAAGACGAAAATGTTCCTTACACAACTTCAAATTTATAAAAAAAAAATGTCATTCTTTTTTCTCTTTCTACTATGTGGGTGTTTGGGAAGTGAGTTTTTTTGTAAGTTTTTTTAGTTGTAGGATATTATTGAAGAAATTTTTTTTGTGTTTGAGAAGGTAGTTGGATTTTTTTGTGGTTGGATGTGATGTTTGTGAGAGAAAAGGGGAAATGATTATGGGGTTTGATATGATATTTTGTTTGAGTTTGATTTTTTTTTTTTTGATTTTGTAACCAATTTGTCTTTTAATAAAAATAAAAAAAAAACCAAGAAACCTCCTTCCCAAACAGCGCCGACCTACCCCATTTCTACATATATCGATCAACACCTCCTATACTTACTGGAAAACATCACAATAACCATTCAACTCATATAAATATACCTATTGGTTATAAAATGGCCTCACATCTTTGAATTTGAGTTGTTACTTTTGTCTGCTATGGAACCCCATCTCCCGCCACTTTCGTTTCTCTCTCTATTTTATAAAAGTAATTATAATTTAATTATGATAATAATTATATTATGGGTTAAAATGAGTGTTAAACCGATTGCAATTATGCATATGTATATACACAGCTTCTTTATTTTATTTTTTGTTGCAAAGATTAGTTAAACTGGGTGTTATGAAAAATACAAACAGAAACAGAGTCTAGAGAGTGAAGAAAGAAAGTAGAAAGAGAACCAAGAAATGAATATCTGTATATTTGCTTAACTATCACAACAAAATTCATTGAGTTAAATTATTTGCAACATCACTAACAGAAGGAAGGCTCTAAATCAAAATGAAATAAATAAATATTACAATTAATGGGTGCAAGATCATTAGAAAGCTGTGATTGGATGGTGGTTGTTGGGTGGGAATGGGCTACACTGGGTGGAAGTTGGCAACCATAGTAAATAAAAACTCTAAATAATAAAAATAATAATATAAAACAAAATTTGCAATCAGTGTGAATTTGTGTTCAAATTGTTGGGAAGCTGTGATTGGGTGGTGGTTGCTTAGTAAGAATGAGCTATGTGGACAAGAGGTATATATACAAGTTTAATTTTGAACTAGAAAAAGAAGAGGATATAATGGTCAATTCATATATTTTGTTAATAAAAGTTAGTGTGCACTTTAGTTCACAAACCACATAGGGGTTATGTGATCATTTCCAAATGTTAGGGGATAAACCACACACGGCCCAAATGACAATGGGGTAAAGTGAAGTTTGCCTAAAATTTTTCGGATCTAATGGTCCAGATTAACAAAATATACAGATCTAAGCTTTTATGTTCTTGATTTGGTAGTGTAACTCGACTTTTTCACGCCCCTTTTCGGAGGTTTGAAGGAAGCCTTACAGTTCGAACTCTCGTGGTTTTGAATCTAATCTCACAAGTGCAATGTGAAATTGATAAACACCAAAGAGTCCAAATCCTGCAAATCATTTTGGAAAATTGATTTTGAATCAAAAATGCCAAAATTAGACTGTTTTGCTAGATACAAAGTCGCCACCTAAATATTTTATTTTGGAGAAATTTAGGAAACCCATGACTCATGCCAAAGGCCACGTGTCCGTTATCACTAAAGTTGCCTCGGCTCAATAACTTAGTTACGAGAGGAGAAGGTCATGAATTGAGCACCCTCGATCGCTTGATCAAAGATTGGCCTCTACTAATCATGATATGATTTTTATGTACATTATATGCTCTTGTTCCAGTTTATTAGGCTAGCATTACTATGTGATGCGCAAAAGCAAGTATAAACTAGTTTGCTCGAATTGGAACAATTCAATTTCACGTTTGTTTTCGAAAATAGTTTGAATTTTGCCACATCAAGTGGGCTTAAAGTTGCAAATTTACTACTCAACAAATTGGGCTTAAAATGTACATTCGTTGAATCGTTCCAATTCAAGCAACAAGCCTTCATCCACAGTAACTCAAGCAGTTATAGCAATTAAGCATTTAGCCTCATGGCAAGCATGCTAGACATGGCAATCACTTACACTCATGCAAATATGCTAAAGCACTAAAAACTCACCTAGTACTTCAAGCTAAGAAGATATGAGTTAGAAAAATGCATGATTCCTAACTATACAAGATGTCTAATGTAACACATGCAAAA
>NW_021026286.1:8980-28486 GCF_004153795.1 Camellia sinensis | reverse complement strand
ACAGTGGGTCCCTCCACTGCCACATCACTAATGGTGCTTTTAGAGCACCACTTTTAGTGGTCTCAAGCATTATTGTTTTTTTGATGAAAATAGACAGATGATTTAGAGTAAAAATAAATCAAAATATTAAGATTTAAATTGGCAAGACTAAAATGTCAAAATTTAATTTGTTACAAAGGTGACGTCTTGATTTTTTTTTTTTTTTTGTGTACTTTCTTCAAAAAAATATAATAATAATAATAATAATGATCGGAGATTATTTACCATATGAAGAGAATTGTCTCTGGATCGTAATAGTCCAACAACTAAAAAAGTTTAAATCTAACCCAACAATCCAAGAAATAGTCTCATAATTGGAGAAAATAAATAGTACAACAGAAGAGATTATTGAGATTATTAAACTTTATTTGAATCAATGTTTTAAAACCGAACCGGTGAGCGAACCGGAAAAGAGACCCGGTGGACGGGTCACGTTCAAACCATCGGGTCGAACCGTGACGTCATAATTAATATTATATAATTAAAAAATATAAATAATAAAAATATATATAAATACTCAAATAAAAATAAAAATTGTTGTAATATTTATTAATAATATTTAATAAAGTTCATAATTTGATAAAAGAAAGTCACTTGTTTTAAAGAAATTAAAATTTTTAAGCAATTTTCCCTCCAAACAAATTGATTGAATGTTAGGTTTAATTTTGGAGGGAAATGAAATTTTCAACTCTCCCTACAATCAATATGTTTCAAATAAGTTGATTGAATCCCACATAGAATTTTATAGGTTCTCTTTGAAAAATCTTTTCTTATAAATAGGAAATTACCCAGATAATCTTCTCTAACTTCCAATGAGACTCTTCCTTATGAGAGGAGACTCTTGAAGTAAGAATTTTTAGTCAAAATTTTAAAATATATTTATAATATATATATATATATATATATAAGAAAGAAAGAGAAAAGAAAGAAAGAAAGAAAATATAAAAAATAAAATAAAATTCGCCGGTCTAACCCGCCAAAACCCGGTCCGGTTATCCCGATTCAACCGCTGGTTCTGGCGGTTTTCAATTTCCAGGCCGGTTTTGCTCATAGTCCGGTTCTGGAGGGTTGACCGGACCGGAGCCAGGCCCGGTTCCCGGTCCAACTGGTTTGACCGGCCGGTCCGGTCCGGGTTTCACAACATTGATTTGAATTACCAATATGTCTTATTTTGGAGATTTATTATTTATTAAGTGTTATTGATAAAATTATCATTATTAAGTTTTATTGATAAATTATCAATCTTTCATATTTTTATTAATAAATTTATGGTGATAAATTTATCAGTTAAAAGTAAATAAGTTTAATTAATAAGACTGATTGGTAAGTGTCACTAAAAAAAATGTGATAAATTTAAGAAGTGCAATGATTCATCCCCCCTTTAAAGTCCCACCCCCACCACCCCACACACACATGGGGGTTGGGGATTGGGAGATCAGAAAAAAAAAAAATAAAATAAAAAAAAAATTAGCCAATCAAATGCAAAGGAGGCGAAGGGGGTGACCCCAAAGGGGGTCTCAACCTTTATTGATTTAAGAAAGAGAATTGATAATATAAAAGGTGGGTTGGATAATTCAACATACAGGGAGGGGTTAGTAATCTATTCCGGGTTATTAAAAATTGTCCAAACGAGCGTAGAATAACGAATTTATAGGGGACAGATTTGTGTTATTCTAGTTGAATTTTCTAATCCCTCCAAATGGGGCCTTGTTGTTCCGAAAGGTCAACCAAATCCAAATTTGGTGAGCAAATTTATTAGAGCATTCAGACCAAATTCTTCAAATTTTTATTCAAATTAAAATTATTTTATTATTTTAGCTAGTCACATTTTAGTACCTATTGTATCAAACTCTTTATTCTAACTTATTCTTATTAAATATTATTTTTTTATTGTGTTTGTTAGTCTTTCTTTTTTTTATTTAATTGATAAGTTACTATCTAAATAATTCTTAAAAGAAGCAAAAAAAAAAAAAAAAATTGCCGTTGACCGGTTGACCGGCCGGACTTCCTGACGGACATCCAGTAACATAAGTAGCGATGAACAATGTCTCGTTTATTGTAACGCGTTACTATAACCATTGTAAATTTTGATGAGTTGCAAACGAATTTGATGGAACTAATTTTTAAAAGTTTATTGGCTAAAAAATAATTTTAAAAAGCTTGATAAGGATGCTCTTAGTGCATGCACATCCCTGGTTTTGGTAGTGGCCCAAATGCCCACAATATTGCAATTCATATATATATATATATATATATTGCTGGGACTATATTGCAGCATGGGGAGGGAAATTTGGATTTTATTTATTTATTTTTAAATAATTTTAAAAAAAAGATTATAGACACATCATTTTCTGTCACCTACTCACAATAAAAGTGCAGTGTAGTCCCATTATAATGAGGCAAGGCCGGCTCTAAGATTTAGGGGGTCCAAGACGAACTTCAGAAATGAGGACTCTCTTACATTAAAAACAAAAGTTCATGGATAAAACGATAAGTTCCAACTTTTTATTTGTTTGTAGCTACAAAAAAAAAATTTGTTTGCACATATAATCATTAAAATTATAAACAAAAATTTACTTTCATATATTAAGATAGGAAGCAATTATTACAAATACTAAAAAAAAATAAAAAATAAAAAATCTAGTCTTATTACTTTATAGTTTAGCAATATCCAGTTTACAATTGAACCAACTATCACATAAATATTACTCTTCTCACATTTTGTTTCGGAAACGTTCAAAACACGAAAAGTGTTCGGAATAATGTTGTACTTCAGTTTACGCAATATCAATAAAAATGAGTTCGTTTCGTGAGTTAAAACAATATCTAAAATCTGCATTGTTAAAATGAATAAAAACTATTGTAACCAAGATCATTCGATTACAAGTTCTAATCGATCTTTTTAGTAAAAAGTTAAAATACAAAAGTTGTCTTGGATTACGTATACATGCCTCTATCCAAATTTCATAATTTACCAAGGTCATTTACTATTTTTTCAAGATGTACAAATCAAAACAATTCAAACTATATATATTTATTTCTTTGTACCTTAACTCTACCACTTCAGTCCTTCACTTCCGGCCTACACATATATTCCATATGCCTTCTATACACCTAACACCGCTCCGAAACCAAACTTGCACGGGGATATCGTCCTGAGTTTGACCTACACTCTCCTGACAGTTAGCATATACGTATGCGCGTAAATCAAAGTACTCATTTACTCCTGAGAATGAGGCAATAATATATATACACACAACTCTTCATCTACTCATGAGAACAAACATAACAATGCCGAGCCTAAGGCATTCAAATAAACCTCATAATCCTCACTTTTTTTTATACACTTTTTCTCATCAGCACTCAAATAATATAACAATTGATGGAGTCATGGTGGAATATTTCAAATTTAACTATGGGTTCCAAGTTTATTTTAATTTCATATATCCATGAGTATGATTACATCCATAAAATAAATATATATAAAAACCCTAAACATTGTATACACAACTAACCAAAATAATTGAAATCAATCCATTATCTTCATGCAAATACAATATCAAACCAACATCAAATAAATAAAAATATATAAATAGTAACCACAAAATAAACATAAATCAGGGAAAGTGGGTTTTGCACTCACAATTATTTTTTGAAGATCAAAGAGTTACTTGAAGAATTAATAAAACCCCCAAAATAAAATCCTAACCCTTTCTTTTTTCTCTCTACCTCACTACTCTCTCCACCCCGTCTCTCTCTTTCTCACAACTTTCTCTCCCGCCACATACAACCCTTTGTTTTTCTTTCTTTCTTTTTTTCCCCCCTTCCTAATGGCAACTGCTATGAGTAAAACCTAATAACTATTATATTATATTATTATACAAATACAACATATATAATATGCTATATAAGATCAATATATATAGCACCTTTTTATATACATATAAAAAAATATAAACATATATAAATTTTCAGATTAATTATATATAATTAAATATCACATTAAATTAATTAAATAACATATTAAATTCTCATATATTCCCACAATTAATAAAGCCAAAAATAAAATAAAGTAAAAATAATAATAAATAATGAATTAAGAAAAATTAGGGTCGCTACAGTGAGGGGAGAAAATATCTCAAAGAATGACTTCTTCAGTGCACTGAGGACTTAAATAGACGGACCATCGCGGTAGCGGTCTAATACCTCGCTAGCGTGAACCAACCAACTCACCAGGTCGCAAGCACGACCAGCCAACATACGCAGTCACAGTTGCCACCCCCCTCGCGAGTGGGCTAGCCTATCCACGGCCTGACACCGCAGCCCCTAATGGGCAATGCAATTCTTCTCCAGCCAACCGACCTGAAGGCCACATTTGGTTGCAGCCCATCGCGGGCGCGACCTCCACATTTGGGCTACTCTCTAAGCCAACTCGAGATGTCCCAACCAAGGTCTAAACACCTAGGACAACTCGTGTCCCTACCTAAGAGGATAAAATGTGTCAGCTACAAACTTACAATCTTACTTAATTCCTTTTTGACAACCAACATTAATCCAGTCACACAAACACATCACTTAACCATTACCTATCTCAAATTCCCTTTGGGCGCGACCTCCACATTTGGGCTACTCTCTAAGCCAACTCGAGATGTCCCAACCAAGGTCTAAACACCTAGGACAACTCGTGTCCCTACCTAAGAGGATAAAATGTGTCAGCTACAAACTTACAATCCTACTTAATTCCTTTTTGACAACCAACATTAATCCATTCACACAAACACATCACTTAGCCATTACCTATCTCAAATTCCCTTTTGTTTTCTTAAGTCGTTAATAATTAATTAGGTCTTTCCCCCACTCTCAACATAGGCACAACTAGCTATCTCCCAAATTATCAAAACAATCGAAAAACATACGACTTCAACTTTCGAAACTCAAACCCCAAAACCCCTTTCATGCTTTTTGAAAAATCTCTCAACAACGTGCCTTTAAATATATTAAAAACTACCACATGTATATCTATAACGAGGTATTGAAAAGGAACAAACAAATCTCTACCTTTTGAAGTGAAGATAAGACAACCCAAAAATCACCGGCAACAAAATGACGATCCGCTCAAATTAAATGAAAGCCCTCGCCAAGCTCTATATTTTGGTATATAGAACTAGGGGTAGAAAATGGGTAAAACTAGATGAAAACCATGCTTAAAAGCTTGAAATGGCCAAAAATGGTGGAAATGAGGAGGGAAAAAGAGAATATGAACTCAAAAATGGGATATTTTCAGCTTTTGGTGCCTTAAATAGACAAACAAACCGCGGACACGAAGGCCACACCATGACCGTGATCAAGAAGACAAACCTAGTCGCTGGTGCGACCAGGGACACCACGAGTGCAACCTGCACAACTACAAGCCACCATCAAGGATTACGCAATCCATTGCAGGTCACACACCCTCCTTCCAACCAACAGACCTTAAGCTCGATCGCGACCCCTCGTGAGCGTGACCTATATCCTACCACATCGTGGGCGCAACCAACATGATGCTGGTGCCACCATGCTATGAAAGAAAACCTGGGTTGCTGTTCCACAGCCAACCCGAAGCACTCCATGACCCTATTCCTCCTAGACAAGGCGAAAATCACCTGAACACCCACGTGTCCCAACCAAAAAGAATAAAATGAATCGACTTCTGACCAGGGCCACTACAATGAGCCTTTGACGAGGCAGGGGCATCTCACCATCACCTGAAAATGATTTTCCACTAAGAGATGAACATAATTGCCCAGTAAAGACAATATGAACATCTATGAGTAATAGTATGTGTATGATCATGCACGCAAGTGATGTCATTTCATGTCAAAAAGGGTTTCATTTCTCATGAGAGTAACTATGTAAACTTTTCTCAAACATTCCAAGTTCCAACAATTTCAATAAAATAATTGCTAAACCGTACATGATATATTGAAAATCCCTAAGCTTGTGTTTGCAAGTAGTCTATATAGAACTACCAAAAATTCACATTCTTTGGTTATTAACCAGAAGGGCAATTAGACACCTGACTCTACACAAATTTCCAAACTTGTATTGTCATGACCCAAACCTGCCCCTAAAAGTTTAGGTCATGACTGGCCAACACTTGGCCTCAAACAAAATTTCAACAAAATATTCGTATAATAATGGGGCCTAAAGCGGAAGTTAATGATAACAAAACGTCCATTGAGCAGTATATATATGCCAGGATTTTTAAACATGTGACATTCTATATAGCTATGTACACATGATACACAGCCCACGATCAGCTAGTCTCAGTTATGTACAAAAGTTAGTAAATCAACAGTTACACATACTAGCAAGATATGAACAAAGCCAACGACCCTACAATATGTGATACAAAAGATATTCTACAAAAGGAAAAAGGCTTCCACTTGGGAAGGCTCGGTACTACAGGGTGAACGAAGCTCCTGAAGCTGACTTAAGGCTGTCCCTCATGCTGCTCACCTACATAAACATATGTAAACAAAACGAAGTGAGTAGGACTCAGTGAATAATAATAATGTAACAAGATTCGAGTGAATAAGCATATGTCTTGGAGAATATTTATCTAACATTACATGTCTCTTTCATCATATTCCAAAATGGCCTCGGGCCCACATGAGATGGAATGGCCTAAGGCCCAACGTACGACAGAATGGCCTCTGGCGCAACATAATACAAAATTGCCTCAGGCCCAACGTAATACAAAACGGCCTCAGGCCCAACGTATCTTATCATATTATCGTATCTTATCATAGAGTAGATGGAACATAGACATGTCTCCATCTCTCCTTGGGCCCAATGCGTATACGTATGGATCCAAGAGGTGACTCGTACAGACCCTAGAGGTAACTCCCATTGTAGTACTTAGTTCCGTACAACACTTTGTTCCATATCCAAAACTCATGAGTCTTAAAGATTGAACAGTTCATATCGTGTCACAACATAACGAAACAGCCTTAGGCCCATCATATCTTATTATAGGTCTTCTAACCTATTCATTCACGTAAAACATAATTCTAGGTTTTCACAACAATTGTGTATCCCAACAAATACAAATGAACTTATCTGCACCATGCTATACTTACCAACAAAATACATGGATTATAGCACCATTAATTCCAAATACGCCATTTACCATTTTAATGCATAAACCATAATCTCGGACGTGCAAAACACAATCAAGGTACGTAATTCATATGCAGAAATACAGAAATATATATATATATATATATATATCGCTACTCTATTATTACTCACAGTGATACAGGTGATTGATGGTCCCCTCCTGTAGCTGCCCTACACATAACACATAGCCTGTAAGTACATCAAATACGTTGCTATTCTTTAGTTTTCTTTTATTTCTCAAATGTTCGATTCGTTAAGTTACGGGTAATTATACGTATTAAAGAAATATCCAACGGACATTTAGACACATCTAGAGGCTCAAATAGACCAAAAGAAGATTACAGATTTTCCCGGCTTGGGCTGTATGTACGGAAGTCTCCGCCGCACGTGCGGCTAGGTGCGCCGCACATGCCTTTTTAGTAGAACACATCAACCCTTCTCCCCTGTTTTCCGCACGTGCGTCTGTGCTTCCCGCATGTGCGGCCATGGGTCCCGCACGTGCGGTCACTGACTCTGTTTTGGCAGTCCGAAATCTAGGTAAAAACTCAATTCACCAAACCCATTGTAAGATACAAGATAGGGTAAATTAGAGCAAAATACCTACATCATGACAATCAAGATACAAAAAAAATTTCCTAGACTGCTAGAGCAAAATACCTACATCATGACAATAATTGTACTTTTTATATTTATTTTTTTATGATAGTTGTATAGCAATTGTATTCTAATGACTAATATTATATTTTTCATCATGCAAGATATTCATGGCACAGAAAATGAGACTCAACAACTCTTGATATATAAAAATATATTAAATAATGATATTAATACATTCTTATACCAATAGTATGCAAATAATGTAGAGGCCCAAGCCAGAAAACCCGACCCGTTTAATTTTTTTCGATTGGGACACAGAGTTGTCCGAGCGGTTTTGGTTATATCTGGGTGATTTGGACTTTTGGCGTGTTTGGCCTGGCTTCTGACTAACAACTCAGGTGTTCTGTCTCTGGTGGATCGCGCCTACGACCACCTTTCTCACTTCCGCGGATGGGCAAGTTATGCCTGTAATGGATTGCGACCAAGCCATAACCAAAACATGGCTTCAGGTCTGTTGGCCCAAGGAAGGGTGCGTAGCCCGCGAAGGGTTGCGTAGCCCGTAGTGGTGGTGTTAGTAAAAATTATGCTGGCTCTAGATTGATAGCAACCAAGCAATAATTCAAACTTAACAACTTAAATAAGAAAAAATCAAGCAATTGTGATTTCAGTTCTAATGCCTCAAGAGAATGAGGACTTCTTTGGATCAACTGATGTAACAAAGTAAACAAGAGGAAAACAAATTGTTTTATATCAACTGATGGTAACAAGGTAGATTAAACAAACAAAGAGCAACTTCGAATTGAAATCACCTATGTTCATTCAACAGGTACGAATTACAGTGAAAGAAACTACTCCTAAGTTACAATCTGAACTACTCCTAAGTCTAAAAGCTAAGTTGTTATATTGTTGTTGATGTCCTCTCGTTTATGCCAATCTCTAGCCTTTATAAATTTCTGGCCTCTTATAGTTCTTCTCTTTCATCTCCCTATGATCTCCTCAATCTACAACTGCTGTTGTGTAATTGCCACAACTGCACCCCCACTTTGCCAACTTCAAACTACATCAAGTCTTCACTTTTACCGATGGATCTTCTTTCCCTTTAAGTTAACATGTGTCCCTAAGTCCTTTTGACCTTCCTTCGGCAGAGAGAAGCTTGCACTTTGCTTCATGCTTCCTCTTGAAAGGCTGCCCACTAACTTCATGATTATTGCCAGTAACTGCTCCATTACTTCTAGTCAGTCCACATACAAAAAGTCCAATTTTAACTACTGGTCTTGATCCTCTGATGTTGGACATCCACTCTAGACCACCTATCGACAAAACTGGATGAAAATAGGTGCAAACAGGTGGCTCGCGAGTGTGCAGGTCACGTCCGTGGTCTTCTTGGTCGCGCTCGCGACCGTGTCTTCTCTATGTTCACGCCTGCGGTATCTCTGTCCATGGTCGTAGCCCGTCTGGGTATAAAAGTCATGGAAAGTTGGAAATATCTCATTTTTGAGTCTCTTCTCTCTTTCCTCTCGTCTTTTCCGTCATTTTTATTAGTTTCAAGCTTTCAAGCTTGGTTTTCATCTACTTCTACCCATTTTTTATCCTTAGTCCCATAGATAAGAACATAGAGCTTAGTGAGGGCTCTTTTTTTCTTTTCTTTTTTTTAATAATTTGAGTAGATCGTCGTTTTGTCGCTGGTGATTTTTGGGTTGTCTTCTCTTCGCTTCAGGAGGTAGCGATTTCTTTGATTCTTTTCAATACCTCGTCTATGGATAGATGTGTGGTAGGTTTTATTACAAAAAAATCATATCTATTGTAGATTTCAAAATCACGTAAAAAGGGTATTGGGGATAAGTTTTGGAAGTTGTAAGTGAATGATTTTCGGGTGTTTTGGTTAATTGTGAAGTAGCTATGTGTAATTTGGTTGAAAGTGGAGAAAAACCCTAATTTATTATTAAGGGCTTAGTTAATCATAAAGGGGTAAAGTTGTGTAGTAACCGAGTTATGTGTTGTGAAATGGAATTAATGGCTTAGTTGTTGAGAGGCGATTTCATTAAGTCTCGTGATTGTTTTGATTATATGCCGTGTTGGGTTGATTATGGTAGTGTTTGACCTATTGGGATTTTATTGAATAAAAAAGGGGTTTTTGACTTGTGTTGAAAATGTTAAGGGTTTGGAATAATAGGTTTGGTTTTGAAAGAAAAAGGATGAGTTGGAAGCTTTTCTGAAACGGAACCATTGTGGAACTTAATTTGGGTTAATGGTTTATTTATCTGTTTAGAGGTTTTGTCCTTAGTCATCGGTGGAGGACGACATTGTGCTGTTGAATAAATTATGTGTATGTATTACACATGTACATTATTTGTAGTTTAGCATGTTGTGCTATTATTTGTATGTTGTTTGAGAGGTCCGTTTCTCTCTGGTTAAGTTGATAAAGTGTAGCGCATTGACAGAGGTTTCCTCTTCCTACCGGTTTGTGCCCGATAAAGTGTGAAATGAGGCCCATTTCTCTCCGAGTCAGGCCAGTAAAGCGTGGCACATTGATAAAGGTTTCCTCTCCCTTCCGATTTGTACCCAAAAAAGTGTGACCTGAGGTGCAGTCCCTTCCAAGTGAAGCCGGTAAAGTATTAGGTACATTATGTGTTTTATTTTATTGATATATGTGCTGTAGGTCGATGAGAATGGAAGTATGTATTACTTTCCATTATTAGCAGTGGAAATATGTTTATATGTTTATCTATTTGTTATTATGTGTGTACCTGGTGATTTGAGGTTTTGGGTTTAGATTATGACTCGTGGGTATGAACATGTTCTCTTTAGAATCAAATGTTAGAGTGAAACTCTTTATAATACAAGTAGAATGGGATTAAGTGAGTTATGATCTATGATGTCAAAGACTATGGAGATTTTGGAAAGAAAATGTATGTGCATAGTATATTCTGGAATATAAAACCGTTACCCTACATATACTATATTTCATGGTGCATTCATGATCATAGCTATCTGTATATTGTTATTGCTTAGAATCATGTTGGGATCTCTACTGGGCTTTGTGCTCATCCCACATGTTGACAAACTTTTTAGGTACATGGCTGGAAGGATTGTTGGGACTTGAAGTCTTTTATTTATTTGTTGGCCACAGGGCCTTTTGTTTGTTGGCTAAATGACATGTATGGTATAAGGGTAAATCCCTTTCATTTACTATTGTTTAATGTAAGCCCATGGGCATTGTATAAGATTCATTTATATATTATCAGTATTGTGAGAGAGAATGTCATTCTTTATTTATTTGTCTGTGTGACCTGTGTATGAAATTATTTAAATGGATAATAATATAAAGGATTTGGTAATGGATTCTTGTAATAAAAATTGGGGCGTTACAAATAATGCACAGTAGTTGGTTCAATGAATTTGTATTATGCGATGAACTATTAAACAAAATTGTGTAATTCTACAATTAATTTCATACCTTCAATTGTATTATATGTACGGATTATGAAAAATTGAAGTGAGAAGTTAGTAGAAAAAGATTTGTGTAATACTATATATTTAAAGGACATGTTTATTGTTTATTTTTTAATATAAGATTATGATCTCAATAATCTAGCTATAAATTAATGTTTATGTTTATAAAATTTCTCATTCATCATTTAGCCGAGTATTATTCATTTTTTGCTCAGTTGTATTTTGGATACAGATCAATTTACCTATACAAATCTCCATACTTTGTATACATGTCATATACTAATTTAAGAGACACGCATAATTAAAATACTAATAGTTGATGAAAAATAATGTACCACGTGTAACTCACACGCCCAACCACTAGTTTAGATAAAAATATCAATGTCCTTCAAGAACACAACAATTGAGATTCTCTACTTAAAACAGATAACAACATGATTATCATTATAATTTGGGTACCATGATTAACAAGTAACATGTCACAAAGTTTTCGAGGTAATAAGCTTGTTGGATCCAATATCAAACCAGGAGTCATCCTCGAGGTGGCAACCCAGGCTTGGTGATGACGGACATGTGGCCCTTGACACGAGTCATGGGTTTCCTAAATTTTTTCAAAAATAAAATATTTAGGTGGCGACTCTGTATCTGGCAAAACAGTCCAATTTTAGCATTTTTGATTCAAAATTGATTTTCCAAAAGATTTGCCGGATTTGGACTCTTTGGTGTTTATCAATTTCACATTGCACTTGTGAGATTAGATTCAGAACCATGGGAGTTAGAACTGTAGGGCTTATATTTTGAACTTCTGAAAGAGGGGGCGGAAAAGTTGAGCTACAGTTTTTGGCGACTCTGCTGGGGAATTAGAGAACTTGACTTGAACTCATGATATGACATTTTATCAACACTTATATGTTTCTTTGCATTGCATTTGCATTGGTGCATTTAAATCACTGTGTTTGCCATCTGCTATTCCTGATGGTTTGCGGGAGGCTTGCCAAAAGGCTGGCCGGTCACGGGCTCTGCCATGATGGGAACACAACCCTTGGATATGGATTGTCGTTGTACCATTTGATCCGCCTTTCAGTTTTCTGTGTTAGGTGCAAGAGGTATATTAGGTAGTCTTGTCGAGGTACCTTGTTGACCATTTGGCCTAGTTGTATATCGAAAGCCGTAGAAATTGTTTCAAACTAGGACAAGATGCTTACCCGAATGTAGGATTGCGTGAAACCGCTTTGTTTGAACAGTGAACCTTAGCTCCTGACGAAACTAGGACAGGGTAACCCTACCCCCTCATAGGGGTGTTTTGGTTCTCACTTAACTGGTATGTGCTTTACAGTGAAACTGTATAGTAATGTGCGTATCAGATGCAAGTTGGGTATCAGTTTTGGGGGGCAGAATTCAGTGTTTGAGTGCAGTCCTACAACTTTGATTACATCTGTGTATGGTTAACATCTGAGCTGAGGTGTTATGCGATTTCTTATTTTTATTTTCCTTCTACTTTATTTCTTTTTGCTAGGTAGTTTATCACAATTGCTTCAGAGAGTTCAAGCGTGCTTTCCTTGATGGTGGGGCGTTTATAAACATCATCACTACTGACACCTTTACAAAGGCTGATATCCCAGAGTCCAGGATGGTTCGCCAACCTATCACTATAACAGGATTTGGTGGTGAGAAGAAGGTTACTAAGGGCCATATTGTAGTGGACTTAATAGTTGGCGAGATCCGCTCTGCCACTAAGTTCCATGTGATTGAAGCGGACACAAATTATCACATGATACTTGGCAGAGCTTGGATGCATCGATATGGAGTTATCTCGTCGAGTTATCCCCAATGCGTAAAGGCAAAGTTGGGAAAGCGCACAATAATCATAAATGCGTCTGAAAAACCATTCGGAGTGGAGAAGGCACACTCTTTGGATGCAATTTTCTTTACTGAGTTGTCAACAGATGAAACTTCAAGGACTGGTAAAATTGTAAGCGTAAAATTGCCAAAGTGGGAAGACATTCGAGATGCAGAGGCTGCTCCAGAAGGTAGTGGACAGAAGAGGAGCAGCAAGTCCACAAGTTCTCTATCCAAGATTGTTAAGGTACGCGAGGGCGGTAAGATAGTTTACTACCTATGACGGTCTTGGGGGCCAGACTTTATACCTTGGGAGGATTCTGCTCCTCAAATTAAATGTGACGGCGATGTGTTCCAAGAAAGGTTGGTAGAGACGCCTGAGACCGCCCCTGAATGCATGCAAAATAGGCCCAAACCCCAATAGGAGGTACTTGCTGAGGTCAACCTCAATGACTTGTCTGAGCAGAACAAGCCGGTGTTTATCAATGATATAATGGCTCCAATAGTTAAGGCAGAACTGATAACACTACTAAAGTAATACAGTGATGTCTTTGCTTGGACATATGACGAGATGCTTGGCCTTGACCCATCCCTTGTACTTATCATCTGGATACTTTTCCCAACTCTAAACTAATCAAACAACATGCTCGGAAGTACCACAATGATCTTGAAGCAAAGATTAAGGAAGAAGTAAAACAGTTGCAGAGGCTAAGTTCATTGAGCCTATCCAGTACCCAACTTGGCTAGCGAATATTGTGCCTGTGCAGAAGAAGAACAGCCAGATCAGGGTCTACGTAGACTTTCGCGACCTGAATAAGGCCTGCCCGAAAGATGAGTTTCCATTGCCCCATGTTGACACACTTGTCGATTCTACTGCAGGCCATAAGATGTTCTCCTTTATGGATGGGTTCAATGGTTATAACCAGATCAAAATGGCGCCAGAAGATGCAGAAAAGACAGCTTTCAGAACACTCTTTGGAAATTTTTTCTATACAGTGATACCCTTCGATTTGAAAAACGCGGGGGCAACTTACCAACGGGCTATGACTGCAGTTTTTCGTGACATGTTGCACCACGAAGTGGAAGTATTTGTGGATGATTTGGTGGTCAAGTCTACTAAGGCAAACCGCCACCTCTACGACTTGGAAAAAGTTTTTCAGCGTTGCCGCAAATTTTGCCTCAAGATGAACCCTCTCAAGTGTGCCTTTGGAATTACCACTGGCAAGTTCCTTGGCTTCCTTGTACACCAGCAGGGGATCAAAGTAAATGGGGATAAGATCAAGTCAATCATGGAGATGCCACCGCCACACTCTCAAAAAGCCTTGAAGAAATTCCTAGGCAAAGTGTCTTACCACAGGAGGTTTATTCCAGTCCTTGCTGAGATAACCTTTTCCTTTGGGACATTGCTGGAAGGGAATCACAAGTTTGAATGGTTGTAAGAACACTAACAGACATTTGATATGGTAAAGAAAACACTTACCTCCCCACTTACAATGATTGCCCCACAGCCCGAAAAGCCTCTGCTACTGTACCTGACCTCTACTCCTCGTTCTATTGGAGCCCTACTTATTCAAAATATAGATGGCATTGAGAAGCCAGTCTATTACATTAGTCGCAAAGTCAATGGTGCTGAGTTGCGATATACTCCAATTGAGAGGCATTGTTTAGCTTTAATTTTCACAGCGCAGAAGTTGCGCCACTAATTTTTGGCACACCCGATCTAGGTTGTGACCCGAAATGATCCAGTCCACTACTTGCTGAGCAAGCCCGTTCTGACTGGAAGAATGGCAAGATGGCTCTTGTCTCTAGCAGAATATGATATCACTTGTGTTACTCCCAAGGCTATTAAGAGCCAAGCACTTGCAGACTTACTAGTCCAGTTCCTATCTGGTGAAAATAAACCTGCAGAGGTACCTCTACCATGTGAGGTCCATGTCTCAACCGCTACAACTGAGACTTATTGGGACTTAAAGTTTGATAGAGCTTTCGGAGCTGGGAAAGGTGGAGCTGGCATAACACTAACCAATCACGAAGGAGAGCAGTTTCATCTATCATATCAATGTGACTTTGAATGTTCAAACAACGAGGCCGAATATGAGGTGTTGATATTGGGTCAAATTGCTTCCCAAAAGAAAGGCCTTTGCAAGTTGAAAATTTGGGGAGACTCTAAGTTAGTTGTCAGGCAAACAGGGTTGGAATGTAATAAAATAAAAGTGTATAGGGACCAAGTCTAAATTTATGAAACCTTGATATTTAGCATACAATATACTAGCCTTAGAAAATAGTTAAAATAATAAATTTGGATCCTGTTAAATTAAAGCGCAAACAAAGGCGAGAAACCGAGCAAAAACGACGTTACCGGGAATTAAGATTTTAAAGTGATGAATCTATAATTATAGGGTCTAATAATTAATAATATGGTTTTAAAGGTGATTATTAATTTACGGAATCGATTAGGGTTTACTCGAATTAATCCGCGATGCTTCCCGATTCTAGGGTTTAAAATGCAATTAAGCAAAACTTCAAGGGTTTTATTGAAATAAACTGAAGGTTAGGGATTTAATGGTAATTACAAAAATTAGGGTCTCTACACTAGATCGGTTGAAAATGCCACACATCAATCGGTTTGATGGCTCTAGAGACCCCATGGTTCATCTTCGGTTGTTCTCAGACATTTTTCGGCTGATGGGCCTTACTAGATTATAGAAGCTCTCTTTATTTGGTAGGATCCTGTCCAGTATAGCAGCTATATGATATGCGAAGCTAAAGGATTTTGTGAAGCAAAGTTGGGAGGAAATAGCTGAGGCATTTATTACATAGTACTTCTACAACACACAAATCGAGGTCACAACTCGTGATCTCAAGGCAACACACCAGGAGCCAAAGGAGGGCTTCTCAAAATTCATGACGAGGTGGAGGGCTAAGGCTTCAATGATGACTAAACGACCTTTAGAGAAAGACCAGATAAGAATGGTAGTCCGTAATCTGCACAGGAAATTACTGCAGCAAATGATTTTCCTCCGTTTGTTCACATTCACTGAGCTCCATGAGCTGGGAGTCCATATTGAAGACACCATGAAACAGGGGTTGATTATTGATGAGAAAGAGCAGGCCAAAAGGCCTTTTGTACGCAGTTCCAATGCAACCACTAGTGGAAGCACAGCTGCACGGCCATCTGATGTGAGTTTTGTCACCACCACAACCAAGACTGCCAATCCTTTTGCCAGTACAACCCCGCAAACTTCAAACAACCAGGCCCGATCCCAGAGGACCTTTACCCCACTTTACATGCCTTTATCACAAGCACTGAGGGTGCTGATCAGAAAGGGGCACCTCAATCCGTTAGAGCCTCGCCCACTACCCGATCCTCTCCCACCAAAACATAACCCAGCCAAGTACTATACGTTTCACCAGCAACACGGTCACGACACCGACCAATGCTTCAGGCTGCATTATAAGATTCAAGATCTCATCGACAATAAGGTGATCGCACCACCCCAAAAGCCAAATTTAACTACCAACCCTCTCCTGGCCCACAATCAAGTTCCTTCACCTCACAATCTAAACCTCATCCATACACTGGCCCTTCCCTATGACCCCAGCGTATATATTACCCCTTCCCACCTACGCAAACCGGTGGTGTTCATCCCTGAAAGCACAAATTTGTGTATGATGGACACATCCGTACTCCAACCTAAACCCATGGTGGTGACAGTGGTAGAAAAAAGGAAGTTGGCCTTAGAGGAGAGCACGAGTCCATTGCTTGAGTGCTCTAAGGATTTGACTAAGAGGAAGTATGATCTGTGCTGCTACATCATGCCAGTTGGTCAAGCCAAGCTGGAAGTGGCATTGCCAACAACAGTGGAGGTCAGTGTGGTTAGAAAAGATGGCCCGAGCCAAGGTTTGGATGATTTGGCAGAATTAGAGGACTTAGACAATCTGTAGTTCTACGACAAACAGGATCAGGAAGACGTACAAATTGATTGGTTTAATTTGAATTGGTTGACGGACAACTTGGGGTGGTTAAGTGATGAACCTGACAGGGAGGAAGCAACTGAACCAAAACCTAAAGAAAAAAGAATCGGAATTTCTGCAATGGCCGAAATGGCGAGGAAAAGGGGAACTGCCGCAGAGCACTAACATCAAGAATTTAGCTTAGGAACTGGGCATTGAGAGTACCGCGGATACAGAACAGGAAGTCACGTTGAAACGGTTTGAACAAGAGAGGGTTCAAGACAAACAGGAAGCTGGAAAAGCCCAACACCCTGTGGGGGATACTTTTGATGTGAGAATGCTCAGACCGAAGTTGGACAATTGTTTGTTAGTTGCCGAAGGGATATGGTGGGAGGACGACGATTTACTTCTGGCCCACATTGATGAAGACTGGGGTGGATCCCTGCCAGACAACACATGGTATGCTGAAGAGATAGACCATATGACTAGAAGTGGGCGGTATTTCAAGCCATCGCACTTGGACCAAGCTGAGGCCTCTGGGAAAGATAAGGAGGTTGAGAAGCAGAAATAAAAATAGTTGGAGGAAGAGGCAGTGCTGAAGCAACTGAAGAAGATCTAAGAAGATATCTCAATCTGGGGGTTGCTTATGGCTTTTCGAGTGCATCGACAGGCTATATTATCTGCGATGGACAAAGCCAAACTGTCCATTGACACCACCCCTGAATAGCTTGTGGGATTAATTTTCCCAGGTGGTGCCAGCCCAATCCTAACCTTTTCTAAGAAAGAACTGCCACCGGAAGGCTCAACACACAACAAACCTTTGTACATATCTGTTGAGTGTAGAGAAAAATGGGTGCCAGTGGTGTTGGTTGATACTGGGTTGGCTACCAATGTCTGTCCGTCCTGTATAGCTTATGCCATCAGTCTGGAACCAGCAGACTTCATGCCCACAACCCAAGTGATCCGGGCTTATGATAATACAAGTAGGGAGCTGATGGGCACAATACAAATCTGAGTTCAGGTTGGCCCAGCTCAACAGGATGTCGAGTTTCATATTCTAAAAGTCCCAGCCACCTTCAACTTACTGCTAGGAAGACCCTGGCTGCATCTTGTGAAAGCAGGCTCTTCTACTCTCTACCAAATGCTGAAATACCCTCACGGGAATGGGGTGGCTATTGTGTTCAGAAATTCATTCATACATCCTCCGCCAGAGGTAACTACACCAGTGTTGGAAATCGACCATGGTGAGGAGGATGTATTCCTTTCAGGGTTTACTCTGGTCAAGGCTCGGACAGTGCAGAATATCTTGGTAGTTGATGAGGGCTTGTATGTCAGCGCCCAATCAATTTATTTCATGAACAAGCTCCAACATATGCCAAGAATGGGGTTGGGAAGAAGTGGCCGAAAAGACATCACAACATTGGCCGATGTGCCGCATAATCCACATGCCTTTGGTCTTCCACATGCCTTTGGTCTTGGCTATACACCCACCAAAGAGGATTGGGTCAGGAAAAGAGAAGAGATGGTAGGCAGAGCCAGAGCTAAGCAGGTTAGGAAGCACTATGAGCTAGATCACAAGCCGATCTGGGGAACGCTAAATGGCCATTTTGTTCGGAAGGGTGAAGACTTCCCATTTTGCGGCTTTTCCAAGCCCTGGATGAATTCTACAAAGCAGCGTGTCCCCGGCTTCAAAATTTTCTTTGACTTGCAACTATAACACAGTGATACCGAGGAACTGGCCGAACCAACTGCTAAAGCTAAACAGAGCATAGAAAGTGACTCAGACAGCAGCGAACTCAAAGTAGGGATAGCACCAGCATGTCTCATTTCAGATCCTCTGGTCGACTTAGAGAGCTTGGGGGATTACCTGACCATCTCCATAATCGGGGACCAACCGGGTGTGGACCCATCTAGCAGCATGTTGGATGTATCTGACACACTATCTCTCGTTTGGCAGCTGGAGGAGGGCTACTTGTCTGATTACTCTAAGTCAGGTAGTGAACCAGAATTTGATTCCATAGAGTCTGTGGAGTTGGAATCAGATTTCGATTCTTCTGAGTCTGAATCTGGTATTCCTGGGGGTGATAACCTAGATGCCAAGGTCTTGTCCAGGTCGTCATTTTCTTTTATTTTTGAGTCGGTTGTAACTGAAGAGCTAGAAGGGCTGGACTTTATGAATGAGAATGTCGTTGCAGATTCTGAGTATTTCTCTGTGCCGCTTGTTTATTTGCATTGACCAAGACTTTCAAAATTTTAATGAAAATGATGGGGAAGGAATTCCTCTGGTTTTAAAAAACTTAATTAATCGGGAGGAGGAGACGTTTGTAAAACCCCTTGCTGATGAATCATTGCTTTTAATGTGGGTACTGAGAAGGATCCGCGTCTAGTCCAGATCGGGTCCACGTTGTCTTTGGAGGAGCGCGAGCGCTTAGTCGCTTTATTAAAAGATTTCAAAGATGTTTT
>NW_021026285.1:520603-556192 GCF_004153795.1 Camellia sinensis | reverse complement strand
CCTTTGTGTGCATAAGGGGAATTAACACAGGTAGTTGAAATAAGCAATATAGTAATATTATTTCCATATAATAATATAATTATTAAAAAAAGTGCAACTAAAACAGTAAGCATGTGGCATTGTAACAAGAAGGCAACCATAAAACCAATTTCAAAGTGGGGTAACAAAAAACCATAATCATTTTTAAACTCTCCCTACCTGAAAGAGGAGCAAGCATGCATGAAAAGTGCAAAACCATGCTAACAAGCTTCAATACTCAAATAAAAATACAGAACTAACTAGCAGTACAGGAAAACACAATCACCAGAAAAATGCAATCACACAATAAATTGCAAATCTCAAAGTCCTTCATCATGATTTCAGTAACCTCACAAGCAGTCTACTCCAATTGTAAAGAATGAACCGTAAATCCTAAGTTTAACCTTGACATTGCATTTGACATAAATTATTACCCATAATTTGCAGGAAATGAGTTTAACCTTTAAGTGAAATTGTTCCATAATTCTAGAGGTTAACAGCTTATAGGTACTGCATTCAACCACTCATAATTCCATTTGCCCTCTGAATGTGAAATTGTTCCCCTCACTCCATCATGGCTTCACATTAACAGAGCATCGGTTGGATAATCTATGATGGACTGAGGCCTAGATTGGATATGATCCTCATCATTACATGAATGAAATAAGAGATTTCAATGGTCTGTAAATGTAGTAAATGTAGATTGACAGGAAATTGAACAACAATTTAAATATAGGCAATTCATAAATATGATAGTCGATTATCAAATAAGTTGATAATATATGGTACCTGATCGGAATCACTACTGGAGATTCGCCGAGAAATCGGAGAATCAAGGAGAGATGAGGCGGCAATGGAGCGATCCAGATATCAAATCAGTAGAGAAGAGATAAATGAATCAGTAGAGAAGAGATATATGAAAAGAAATTAGGGATTTGAGAGAGAAGGAGAGAGAGAGGAAGAGAGTGAGTGATGAAACCTTTTTTTCGTGTTTGTTTTTTATAGTCCCCGATTATTGAGTTCATAAATTAATATATAAAATATAATAATATATGATTTGGGTTTATTAGAGACCAATTCAAATGGTAGGGATATGATTTGGGTTTATTAGGGACCAATTAAAATTGTAGGAAAAAGTGATGGGTTTATTAGGGACAAACTAAAATTGTAGGAAAAAGTGATTGATCCTTTTACAACCAAATAAATTTGTCTAGAAAATGTAATAATATGATTAAATATAATTTTTAAAAAATTCTTTCATTTTGTCCTTCAAAGTATAATTTTTACAAACAAATTATTTTTGTCCCTAAAAATTTGTCTTTAAAACCTTAATTTCTTGTAGTGAGGGAAGTCTTTGTTGCAAAAATAATATTTTTTAGGTAATTTTAATGCAATATTAGAGTGAGTGCCAATCCTCATTTGAGGTGGAGTAAAGTGGGTTTAAATTCTTTACAGTGAGATTTTTATACCACAAAAAGAATTACCAAAAACTATTGAGAATTGAATGAGACGGCGTTTCATAAAGTTGACCTCTTGAATAAAAGATTGAGAATGATGATTGAGCATGTTACATATGGTTTAACCATGAGAGACACATGGCCTAACCATAAGAGACACGGTCTTAATAGTGTCTTAGACCATGGGGGACACATGGCCTTAACAGTGTCTTAGTCCATGAGACATACATGGCTTAACCATGAGGGACACATGATTTTGGAAGCCATGAGGTACACATGGCCTTGCCATATGTCTTGCTAAAGATGCCTATATAAGGGCATGCTCAATATTGTGAATTTAATCACAAAATAAACTAAGGTCTCTCAGCCTCTTTTGCCCATTGTGTATAAAATGAGGCCATCTTCTTTGGCAGGAGTACAAAAATCCTTTGCTCCCATATTACAGTCAGTTTGCTCTTGTAATATTCTTTCTGTGTAAGAGAGTTCTATCATTGTCAGTTCGCCGAAGCTAAACCGAAGGTGCTTCTGTGTTAGCGGGTTGTAACGGTCATATTCTGTGAGACAAACGCCGACATACCTCAAGCACCTACGGTGAGGTGTCGAATCTGTTTTAAGAAAACTGTGATATCACAACGATTTAGGTTTGCTTTCTTTTCTCGTTTCAGTATTTTAATTTATTATATGTATTTCCGTTCATCACAATGTTATTTTCCATGAATTCTTATAATGTGATTTTTTTTTTCAATTTAATTTACCATGAATCTATTAATTTTATTTAATTCACACAATTTGTAAAACAAATATTGCATTAGAAGAGAAAGATTTAAAATTTAAAATTTGAAAATAAAAAAATCGTTACATTTAATTGTGGAATAACACCCTTTTAGGTTCCTTCTAACACCCACATCTCATGACTAGTTCCATTTATACTTCATCATCATGTTGTTTGCATCGTAATGAGATTTGATTATATGATATAGTTTATTTATGTAGTTATTGTTGGAACAATCTTCTGTGTAAATAAAATAACTAGAAATAAATTCAAACAAAATAAATAAATAACATACCAGATTTATTTATCGAACCGAATTAAAATTAAGACCAAGTCGAGTGTGTGACACTCTGTCCTTAAGACAGATTCGCCCCGCTAAGGTGCTTACGGTTGAATGGCGTCTATCTCCCAGGATACAATGATCTTCACAAATTTATAGAAGCACTTCAAATAAATTTGTTCGGCGAACCAAACCTTGTGTTCTAACTCTCTGAAATTTATACTAAAACTAATATGAAGAATAAAAAAAATGCAGAATTAAGGACAACCAAAGACCAAAACCAGACTGATTTTTTTTTTTTTCCGAAGTCAAGACTGCTCCCAAATGGCTTTATATATAGGCAACATATATACATCCCGAACAGGTAAGAAACATGGTCAAAAGGTGCTTAAGGAATCCCAACAGGTACAGTTCGAAATAGATCTGACCGTTTGCTTGGAACACACTTTTCAAACCAATTTAAAAAGGTATCCCTTGCAAACAAATATTTCAAACTAACAAATCTTCAAACTATTGGAATATTCATATTTAAACTATATGAATAGTTTAATCAAATAAAGCCAATAGTGGAATAGATTTATTAAAACCTATTTGGAATATAAATATTAATCTAATTGACAAATTTTAGGAAACCATTAAGGAACCCAAAATTTGAATTTAGAATTAAATTAAATTCCTACAATAATTTTTATTGAAAAAATTCAAGTGAATTTTATCTAAATAAAAATTAATGTTAAACCCGAAAACGACGTCAACTTCCCATTTACTCATAAATGGTTTTGACGTACCGTCTTCACTGTGTGACTTGCCTCTGAAATTTATACTAAAACTAATATGAAGAATAAAAAAAATGCAGAATTAAGGACAACCAAAGACCAAAACCAGACTGATTTGTTTTTTTTTTTTTTCCGAAGTCAAGACTGCTCCCAAATGGCTCTATAAAAAGATGTTTGGGGCCCACCCAAAATGGGCTCAAAATTATGTCTATATAAAACCATTTTCCAACACATACCAGATTGATCAAGTTGTTGCTGGCAAGTTTCTTTAAAAACTGGATACGAAACACTACTCATATCTATTTTTGCTTCAGAAAACACTTGAATTCCTATTACATGTGTCACTGTTCCATCATCACCATGTACCGGGGCAAGTCTTAGCCTGTTCACCAAGGGAGTGCCATCCTTTCTGAAATTGAGAAGCTCACCTTGGAATTTGATGCCTTCCTCAAGACATCTTCGGACCTCAGAAACAATAACAGGATCCACTAAAGGGTGTCGTCTTTGGGCGCGAGAATCTCTATACGGTAAGAACGACTGTTGCAAAAGATTTCCATAATGAGAATACAAATCTTTTGCATCACAAGATAATGACAAATTTTAAAGACAGTACTGACAAAACCATACATGCATGCGTGTCGATCTCAATCCAAATGCAAATGATCACCAAAAATGGAAAACTACATTTTTTAATTTAAAAAAAAAATGCAGAGAATTTATAAATATTCCACAAAATGATATTTTTTCATAAAAAATGCAAGCTTGAAGTTCCTCTAAATGAACCCAAATTTTAAAAATAGTAACCCTGAACTAAGCAATTAGAATTTCATCAACAGCAATGTTAGGTATTATGAAAAACCTTTCATAAAAATAATCATGAAAACTTTGTGACATTTGAATTACACTTAGAATAAAATATTACACACTAATCAAAGTAATTCAAAAGATCATAACTCTTTCATGATCATTTTCATGAAATTTTTTTCATGATTCCTAACTTTAGTCTTTCATCAAACCCCAAAATTGTTGATTCCTCTTCAACTCAAACTAGCCTCCAATTTTAGAGCAACCAATCATCTTTAAAAAGGCAATGTAATTGTTGTATATATAACAGATCTTCTTTAACCCCTTGAAAGTTTTAATGGTAGAAATTACTAGCTTTATGGGGCTGAATACATAAAACAAATCCTCATTCTAAAACAAACCATATAGATAGGTAAAACAAGTTTAAGTTTTTTACTATTTTAAATTCTTCCCTTTTGTTTTCTCAGGAACCATACAGATCATAATTGAACCAAAAAGAAACGCAAAAAACAAAAAAATCAGACATTTCAAACTCGAATCAATTAAAGGAGTTAATTTCAACATCAAAATTACCAGTTTCGACCTAGAACTTCATCGACGCGATAGCCAGTGAAGATCTCGAACATTTTGTTGACGTAAATGATGGGAAAATCGGGCTCTAAAGCGTCAGAAAGCAGCTGGAATCATGGGGGTAGAAGAAATTTCCAAGCTTCAACCGAAGCTCACTCTCTCTCTCCCCCTCCTCCACCTCTTCTTCTTCTTCTTCTTCTTCCTCTTCCTCTCTCTCTTCACCTCTGGCGTACTTTAGCCTCTTCCCTGAGCTCTGAAACCAAGCTTCCTCTTCTTCTCCCTTCATCCCCATCTCCACAACAACACTTCCTCCGCTCTCTCTCTCTCTCTCTCTGTATAGTTCTTCTGGGTCTCTCTCTACTTTCTCTCCCCCTCTCTCTCTTTCTCTCTCTCTCTATATATATCTTCGTCTATATGTATGCTTCGCATAGTATTGTATTGAACTCTGTGATCTAAACGCAGCAATCTTCAATTTGTGTTGTGAATTGTGTGTTCAAATTTGACACACGAGTGTAAAATTATTATTCGAATTGTGTTGTTTTGAACTCTGTGATCTCAACGCTGATCATTTTGTACAATCTTCCATTTGTATTGTCAAAATTGTCAATTGTGTAAATTGTTCAGTAACCTGTTCAAATTTTATACACTATGTAAAATTATTTATTGTATTGGACTGTATTGAACTATGTGGCTCAAGAAACTGTGAGGCCTAAAGTAACAGTATAAACGAGGCCTTTTGTATTATTATTTTTAAATAAATAAATAAATTGTGTGAATAAATTATGCCAAAAGCATATATTGGTGCATATTCTTATGCACATGTATTTTAATATTAAATTATTATTTATGTGATTAATTCACCGTAACTCTTTGCAATGAATAGAGAACATTATAGCATTATTTTCATTCATGTGTAATTAATCAAAAGAAAAATGATATATAAACTCACTTTATAGACTTATTTTCTAAATCTAGTGATGTGTGAATAAAATAATTGATTGATAATTAAATAATAAACGAGGAAGAAAATTGATTTAGATATTTTAATAAAATGTCACATCATTAAATTTATAAAATAAATCTAATTTTTAGCCTAAATAGCATCCTTGTTTTGTTGTTGTATCCCTTCTTCACTGTTTTTTTGCTGTTTGATACATCAATAAAAAAATTTAAAAAAAAAATTACCAATAAAAAAATCCTCTAAATCAAATATTGCCTTCATGTTACATTTATCGATATGTGTTTCATGGTATGCCATGAAGTGTAATGCTTGCTTTGAGTAGATGTGAAACTGTCAAGGAAGAGAAGGAATGGTCTGGTGAATTAACTTTGTGACTACCATTTTTTAATCTCACCGCGTACTATTTTTAATCTCGCCGTCTACTTTCACTACAGGAATTTGTACTTTTGCCGATTAAAAATTTAGTCAACAAAAGTTTATTTTTAGTTAGCAAAAGTGATCCACGACTAATTTTTTTGGTCGCCACTTTGGTCGCCAATTGAGGGTCGCGAAAAGTAATTAGCGACTAAAAAGTTTTTTAGTCAAGAAAAAATTCTATTTGCCGACTAAATTTTTGATCGCTAAATATACAATTATCGCGACTAATTCATTTTGTAGCTAAAAGACTTTAGTCGTCAAAAGTGATATTTTCCCGACTAAATATGTTAGTCGCCAATTGTCACATTTCCCGACCAAAATGGTTAGTCACCAAAAGTAATGTTTACACGACTAAAACTTTAGTCGGCAATAGACCTATTTGCAACCAAACATTTTAGTTGTCAAAATTAATAATTTTACCGACTAATTATTTAGTCGCCAAATGTACCCTTTCATCTACCAACATTTTCGTCGCTAAATGTGAATGGTGAAACACCGACTAATCACTTGATTGCCAAAAGAGAAAAAACCAAACCAAATTTTGGTAGCCAAATCAATTCTTTTTGTTTATCAAAATACAACTAAAATATAAAAACAATTCCATTTGACCTATATGATATATAATAATCAATCGAAACCATTCAATATAACTTGTAATTTGCAAGAATCATTCAACCAACAAAATCAACTAAATCATGAACATTCAACAAAATACATAAATCAGTCAAAAATTAACGTGTTTAATTAAAATCAACTATTATAAGTTTTCATTCACAAGTAATTCCCAACTACATAATCGTGCAATTAAATATGTCATGTAATCTATATAATTATCCAATTCACATATAGTATAAAAATTTAAAATTTAAAAATTTAAAACATAACAAGTAGTTGTTATTATGTTTTAAATTTTTATCCATACGCATCTATCCAAAAATATAACTAGTAGTCTATCCAAATATTTTCCATATACATCTATCCAAAAATATATAATCCTTCAAAAAAATGTAACAAGAGCCAACTAGTCCTGTACAATTCAGCTTCGTGCACGAGTTCATCTGTACAAAAGAAAAAAAAAATAATGTTAAGTAATTTTTATATGAAAATATTTGCACATCACTCGGATTGTAAAATTGAACAAAAATTGAAAATGATCCATGGAAAGTAAAGATAACATGAACAAATTAAAAGACTATCAACACCATTTTGTAAATAATTCAACATTTATATGTATACATTCAATCAATATTAAAATGCTAGCAATATCAATGCACTACACTCAGAAAATTCCATAAGTAATAGATGTATGACTCGCAGATTAAATTCTATCAATATAATAATTCTACTAATTGAAATAGATGTTATCAATCAATGCTTACATTTGGATTTTATATCTCATATTGCAATAACTAGACAGCATATATATATAAGTGAATATTTGATCTAGCAAGTTTTTTTTTTGATCGGCAAAGAAAAATCTTTATTAACAAAACATTGAAGGAATGAAGTTTACATCAATAAAGAGGAGCTTAGGCCTGGACAGACCCAAGCGCCAGTTGGTGAGAAACCAACAAAAATAGAAGGAGAGGGAGAACAAAAACAAATTAGAAAACCAAAACAGAGGTAAACAAATCAGCAACACAGCCACATGGACCCATGAAGACAGCCACATAAACAAATCAGCACTATAACACCACATCAGCCCCCGCCAATCAGCAATCCCCAATTAAAACAATTAACTCCACACAGCCCAGTAAGAACAAAGACTGATATGACCAGAGACTTCCTCATCAGACCATAGACCTTCCACATTACCCCTGCACTCTTGCTCAGTGTAATTTATTAGCCCAAAAACTGAGCAATACAGTGACCCACATCGGCCCAGCCGATGTATATTTACACCCAGCAACACAGCTGAAACTTCTGCCAATCGAGACCCGTCCACTGTATTTCAAAGCAGGCTACCCTTCCAAGTATCTGTCAGCACATCTCAGCTCAGGACACCATACCAGCACACCCACCCAAGCACTCCCTCACCTGCCTCAGATTAAACACAAAGTCGTGGACTGAGAAATTAAACTCACTGAAGACTAGCTTCAACCAAAATGCAACCCTATATTTAATTAAATCACATAGGTCCTCCAGATTTGGGATAGATTTTCTAAATACACATTCATTCCTGCACTTCCACACAGACCACATTACTGACAATGGAATCACCCTCCAGATCTTCCTCTCCTTCCTCTTTAGCTTCTCCCCTGCCCACCACAGCAATAAACTTTCCACCGATCCTGGAATAGCAGCTTGGATACCCCACCATGCCAACATGTCAGACCAGACCCTCCACACAAAAGGACACCATACTAATACATGAGTCACTGATTCTGTGTCACTGCCACAAAACACACAAGCAATAGAATCACTAGAGGTGATCACCCCCAGTTTTTGCAAAAATTCCTTAGACTTAAGTCTTTTCTTCCATGAAAACCAACCAAAGACCTGCACCTTAGGAGGGATATATTTAAGCCAAATCAATTTGGTGATGCTCAGCTTAGCACCCATATTTACCCCACCCCTCCTGTACATATCAGCCACTGTGAATAGCCCATTAGATGATCCTAACCATGAAGGCCTATCAACTCCCTCTGAGCACTGAACAGGAGCCCCCCTCAGATATTCAAAAAGCCTTGACACCTCATGCTCTTCCCACTCATATAGCCCTCTTCTGAACTCCAAGACCCATCCACCCACTGCACTTCTCTTGTCAACCACACTTCTTAAGGATTCATTTTTAACCACAGCCAACCTAAATAAGGTTGGAAATTCATCCTTCAAGCAGACAGTCTGCCACCACAAATCAGTCCAGAATCTGATTCTCCTCCCATCCCCCACCTTCAACTTAAAATTATTGAAGTAAACTTCCTTAAGGCTACTACACTGCTCCGCCACTGCTATAATCCCTTTCCAAACTCCCGAGTGCCTATTTGATGGGAAAAAAGTTGGGATCCATCCATCAAGCTCCACCCTATACCTGCTACAGATTACTCTTTTCCACAAAGTGTCCTTTTCGCAGCCAAACCTCCACCACCATTTAATTAATAAACAGTTGTTCACATCCCTAACTTTTCTAATACCCAACTCACCTTTTTCCACTGCGTTTGCCAAGTCATCCCACTTCACCATATGAATTTTTCTAGCCGAGGCAGTCCCACCCCATAAAAATGTAGCCTGAATCTTCTCCAATTCTCTAGCTACCCCTTCAGGCAACTTGAACAAAGATAAGTAGTACACTGGCAATGCTGAAGTTACCGATTTGACAAGTGTTAACCGCCCTGCAAATGACAACAACTTTCTCTTCCAACCAGCCAGCTTGCTTTTGACTTTATCCACCACTGGTTTCCATGTAGCTTTCTTCCTTGGATTAGCACCTAATGGCATCCCAAGGTACTTTAGAGGTAGTGCCTTAGTTTTATAGTTCAACACTGCAGCACAGCTATCTAACAACTCCTTAGAGACACCCACCCCGCATACTACACTCTTGTGGAAGTTTATTTTGAGTCCTGACATGATTTCAAAACACCTAAGCACCCTTTTCAACTTTCGCACTTCATGTACCTGAGCTTCACAAAACAGTAATGTATCGTCTGCAAACTGAAGATGCGTTAACAGAACGCCGTCATGGCCTACCTTAACCCCTTTTAATAAATTCAACTGGGACGCACGACTTAACAACTTATGAAGACCCTCTGCCACAATATTAAACAAGAAAGGGGACAGAGGATCTCCTTGTCGCAAGCCTCTTTGTGGGCTAAACTCCTCCGTAGGAGATCCATTAACAAGCACCGATAGCCTTGCAGTTGTTACACACTCCTTAATCCACTTAATCCACTTTGCTCCAAACCCAAAATTAGATAACATTGAGAAAAGAAACCCCCAATTAACTGAATCATAGGCCTTCTCAAAATCCACCTGGATAAGTAACCCCTTCTTCTTGGCTTTCTTCCATCCGTCTACAACTTCATTAGCTATTAGCACACCATCTAAAATATTCCTCCCACTCAGGAACGCAGACTGAGATTCACTAATGATATGAGGCAAAACAGATTTTAGTCTATTAGACAACAATTTTGCTAAAATCTTATAAATAGAACTCACCAAACTAATAGGTCTATAATCCGATAGCCCTATTGGATTTTCTTTCTTAGGTATAAGGGTTAAAAATGAACTATTTAAACCCTTTACCAACTTCCCATTGGTTTGAAATTCCTTCACAAACTGAATCACATCACCCTTCATAACTTTCCAGAACTTCTGGTAACACATCAAATTAAACCCATCCGGTCCCGGAGCCTTATTCCCATCACAATCCATCACTGCTGATTTAATTTCTGCTTCCAAAAAATCTGATTCTAACCATCCAGCCCTCCCCCTGCCTATCACTGTTGAGAAGCAACCCCCCAACACAGGTCTTGATGGCCAATGCTCTGAGTACTGATTTTTAAAATGATCAAACACCTTGCACTTCACTTGACCCGGTTCTTCCACCACCGCCTCCCCTTCTAGTATAGAATTTATTTCATTTCTACTAGTTCTGCCTTTTGCAACCACATGGAAGAATCTTGTATTCTTGTCCCCTTTCATTGCCCAGGTGAGTCTTGACTTTTGTAACCATAACCATTCAACCATCCTACTCAACCTCCACATCTCAGCTCTGACTTCACTTCTCCTAACTTTCGGCCCCATCAAGTTCTCTATCTTCAGCCAAGATATCAAAATTATGGAGTTCACCCTCTGCTGTCTTTAGCTTATTTTGAACATTGCCAAATACCTCCCAGTTCCAACTTCTAAGTCTACCTTTCAATCTCTTCAATTTTTGAGACAGAATGAAACCAGCCCAGCCTACAACCCCAGGCTCTCTCCAACTCAACTCCCAAAACTTACGAAAATCTTTGTGTAGAAACCAGGCGTTTAATACCCTAAAGGGTTTTGGACCCCAATCTCTCTCATCCTCCATTAACAGCAGTGGACAGTGATCAGAGAGCAGTCTAGGGAGACCCCACAGCTTAAAATTAAATACCTCAATCCATTTTGGGTCTACAAAAATTCTATCTATTTTGCTCCATTTCTCACCAAGACTAGAGTTGCACCACGTGAACCTTCTCCCAAGTAAAGGTAATTCAGATACCTCACACTTGTCAATAAACTCGTTAAAATCTTTCATTCCTCTATCTCTCCTCGAACACCCTTTCCTTTCCCCAATCTGTCTAATCTCATTAAAATCCCCCCCTAAACACCATGGGTTCAGAAATTCCTCTTTTAGCTTCAACAAGCTCTGCCACAGATTCCCTCTAGGTCCCACATCATTAGGAGCATAAATGTTCAAAATAGCACAATGAAAATGGTTAAGGATAGCACCTGATAACAATATGAACCTTCTGTTGCTGCAACACTCCTTAATTTGGAATATATCAGGATCCCAGATACACAGCAAACCCCCTGCAGAGCCTTCGGCATCCACCCCCATATACTCCATTTTTTCCTTTGCCCAAACTGATCTGACAACTTCCTCAGATAATTCTGCTTTCTTTGTCTCTTGGAACAGGGCAATATCTACTTGTCTCTCCCTCACAATCTTCTTAATTTTGCTTCTCTTCTCCTTCCTCCCCAACCCCCTAACATTCCATGAGAGAATCTTCATTAGGATATCATTGCTTCACCGAATTCCCCCCAGCAGGTAAACCTACTCCCCAACTCCCACCCCCCCTGCATTTCGGTCCATATCCTTCAACTCAAGGTCCATTATTTTCTCCACTACTTCAGCCCTTTTCCCATTTAGTTTCATCCCAAGAAGTTCCCCCAATTTCAGTGTTGCTTCAGCCTCATTGAGTACGACCCTCCCTCTGTCCATGCCATCCTCTATAAATGCATTTAAGGACGATCCCGCCACTGCTGCTCGCCAATCCGCTGCCTTGGGTCGTGCCGAGCTTGTTGCCGCACCTCTGCTCCCATGTCTTCTCCTTGGATCGGCTGACCTTCGTAGTAGTAGATTCGGATTGTATTTGTTAATACATTTGATCCTCTGTTTCCCTTTTTTATTCCTTCTTAGACTGCAACCGGGTTCCTTATCATGAGCTTCTGATAGAGTTGATAACCTCTCAACTGGCCCAACTTCTCTACCCTTGTTACTACAAGTATTTCCTTGCTGCCCCAGCCCACACCGTGGGAAGCAAGGCCCATTCCCCTGATTTGGTGTATTAATCTGGCCCAACATAACTTCAATATTTACGCCCGGCCTTTCTATACTAGGTCTGTCTATACTTCTAACAAAACCTTGCATACTAACCAGCTCAACCTTACTCTGACTAACTACCGTCTCCTCCGAAGAGCCGTTCCTCTGTTTTCGCACATCCATCATTGCGTTACAGTCCCCAGTAGCCTCTATGTTAGCCCCTACACTTGTACCAGCTATGTCTTCCTCTATACTCCTCCGACCTTCCCTGTTGTCCACCTCCTCACTCCGATTTTCGCCATTTGGCGTACCTACATGGGCCACATCACACCCATTCGCCATATCATCTGCTGAATCACCCTCTCCGTCAGCATCTTCATCTTCCTCATTCCTGATATGATCATCCATGGCATTCGAACTGCCAATCTCCACCTCATGTTGAACTTTATGACATCTGCAAGGACATTTTCCAGATTTGAGGTTGATCACCTGCTCTTCACACACCCTTACTGGAAAGACCCTCCCCCTGCATTCCAGATTTACAACCGAATTTATGGATTCCATGCTTTTGGTAGAAATCTTCACCTTTGCACACACAAATGTCACTGGTTCACTCATATCTCCTTCAAAACATAACACTTTCCCCCATACCTCACCTATCTTTGTTATGTTGGAACTATTCCACAAATGCAATGGAATGCCATAACAACTGATCCATACGCTTCTTTCCTGCTCCAACACCTGCCCTGGTTTTCCTTCGGACATTTCTTCACACCAATCACCAATCAGTTCCTTAATAGTTGGAAATTTCAGTGCCCTTTCCTTCTTTGAATTGAATGTTATAACAACATCCCTTCCCCCACTTTCTTTTACCATTACATCCTCCACACCTATCGCTGCTATCTCTTTCTTCAAACTAATATTAGCATATGATACCTTCAATCTGATTATTATACTCTCAATCTTACTAAATATACAAGAGACCAAATGTGATTGGTTGCCAAAAGAATAATGACATTTAAACATCCAATGATATTTGGACATGTATGTTTTTAGTAAGATTAGTAAGATTTTAAGTAAATATAGTATTGCTCTAAATTGAGAATGGGATATTTTTTAATAACATGATATTAAATTGAGAGTGGGATAGATATTATTGTGGATGATGGATATGGATGAATATTTTATTATTTTATTTTATATTTTATACCAAAAAAGAGAGTGAGAAGGCGCGAATAGTAGGAAACGTGTGTGCGGGAGTTGTAGAAGTTGTGGGTTTCTTTTTTTGTTTTTAATAACGTGATATTAAATTGAGAGTAGGATGGATATTATTGTGAGTGATGGATATGGATGACTATTTTATTATTTGAGTTGTGGGTTTCTTTTTCCTTTTGTTTTAATAATGTGATATTAAATTGAGTGTGAGATAAATATTATTGTGAGGGATGGATATGGATGACTAATTTATTATTTTATTTTATATTTTATATAGAGAGAGTGAGTGACCAGGCCTGAATATTGGGAATGGAGATGAAGGGAGGTGCCACGTAATATTTTTTTTCTTCAAAATTATGAAATTTTAGGATTCAAATTTTGGAGTTTTTTGACCTAAAAATCACATTTTGTTATATATATAGTATAGATAGATAGATAGATAGATGAAGCAGTGTTTTCCCCTATGACACATTTTAAAGGCTTATTATTTTCAGGATGTTTTTTTTATTTACATATAGAGTTCTATACAAACTCAATTTCAATTATACAAAACAATTTTATATGAACTCTATTTGAGAAATTTTTCTTTTTCATATATTTTTCATCATATATTTAGTTTTTTCATTATTTTTTTTATATAGTTTATATCTTAATTTAATTATCATGATATTTGAAACAAAAAACCAATATACAAATAAATAAATAAATAAGACCAAATGTACTTAATTATGTATATCACAAACATCAAATTAATCTCATTTTATATTTTTTTTGTCTATCTTATTGATGTCTTAATATTAATTTATATTTAATTTTTTATTTAACATGAAATTATATATTTTAAAAATTATACTTAATTTAAATTTTATATACCTATATATAATATGTATGAATAATTTAAAAAGAATGTTAAAGAAAAAATCAATATTGTATATAATTAATTTATGTATTTTCTTCTTAATCCAATTACAACATATTTATATTTAATCTTTTAAATAATTTTTTTGTAATTCTATTTCTACATATTTTTATTTTTCAAATAGAAATAAAAATAAAATAAAATAAAATAATTAGAATCACTTTTAATTTTATATTACTAATTATCTCTCTAATTTAACTATTACTTGTATGAGTATTTATTTTACTATCCTATAATTTAATAAATATCGTATAAATCATTCTATGATAATTCATATTCTTATTTTTCAAATGACTATCAAAGAAAATTAAATAATTATAATCACTTTTTAATTTTATGTTATTAATTCTCCTTCCAATTTAACTATTATTTTTAATGTCAAAAATAAATATTTATTTTATCTATCTTATAATTTAATATGTATCATATAAAATTATTATATGGTTATTACACTTTTATAACACAATAGAACAAAAATTATCAAAATAAACAAATAATTTAGCTAAATTTGTTATAGGAAAAATTACCTATAAATCACATCTTGAAGAATGGTGATCCGATTAATCCCAAGAGTTTTTTTATAAACCAATTAGTACCATTCATTTTGGAAAGGTAGATTTAATATATTATTTAAAAATTAGATTTACGGTTATACCTTTATTTCTATTATGTTTTATTCTCTCTTTCTTCTTCTTTTGTGCTAAAAATGTATGATACATAACTTATGAGAATTAAATTTGGGATGAATTTTATATGGGAATCTTTTTTATTTGGAATGACTTGAAATATCGGATTCTTTAAACATTCCAAATGGATGTGGGATTCTTCAAATATTTCAAAAGGAGTGCAAAAACTATTTAGTAAGTTTTGAGCAAATGTATAATTTCAATATGTAATACTCAAACATAACACTCCAATGTAACACTCCAAAAAAAACTTCTTATTGTACTTTTTTCAAACGTAATATTCCAATGCAACACTCCAAAAAAAACTTCTTAGTTTAACACTCCAATGTAACATACCAAAAAATTCCTTAGTGTACTTTTTTCAAACGTAATATTCTAATATAACACTGCAAAAAAAAAAGATGTGGGATTCTTTAAACCATTTCAAAAGGGTGTAAGATTCTTCAAACCATTTCAAAAGAAATACGAAAATTCCTTAGTAACCTTTAGATAAATGTATAATTTCAAATTTTACGTATAGAAAAAAATACACTAGGTAGTTTTCTAGTGTTTTTATATATGTTACATTGGAGTGTTACGTTTGAGATTACAGTGATTGAAGTGTTACTTTTGGAAAAAGTATACTAAGAAATTTTTTTATGTGTTACATTTTTTTTTTTATTGATCAGCCAAAAAAAAAAATAGTAACTTTATTGATGATAATTGACATGAATATATATGACCATATATCAATAAAGGAAGAAACGAGAGCAAAAGCAAAAGCAAAAGCAAAAGCAAAATTGTATATCTACCTAATCCCAACTAGGTTGGCACCAAGTAAGATACACAAACAAAAGCTAGCTCAGGCAAGTTGGTGAGAAACCAACACAGAAGAGAGACAGAACGAGAAGAGAACGAGAAAAAAAAAAAAAAAAAAAACAGCAACAGCAACCAGATGAAGGACCAAGATGTAGCTTCACTTCAAGCCTTCCCCTAGGGCTAAGCAAGGAAGCCGTAAAATCCGTAATTTGATCCAGTCCAGTCCAATCCTATAGGTTTGGATTGGTTTTTTGAATCCGTGGTTCGATTTCGGATTGAAGAATTAAAAATCCGTAATCTACGGATTGGTTCTGGATTGAACCCCACGGTTCCGGATTGGAACTGATCCGAACCGTATATAAATAGTCTATATTTTTATTATACAACATCCCGTATAGTATCTTCTCTTATTCCATATAAAACCTAAACACAAACCTAAACCCGCGTAGTATATTCTTTTATTACTTTTGTTTGTTGGTTTTTAGTTTTATTTCTAATGATCTAAATACTTATGGTGGAACCAGTTTTCTTATGGTTGTTTACATTCTAGAACAGTATATTGGTATTATAGAAAGACATGTTATTATTGTGGAACTAATATAGTACTATGTTTATGTTTATGTTTTTATGAAATTAAAGTGTTATATATATATATATTTTATTATTTAATTATGTGAATCCGTGGTCCTAAACCGATCCAATCCGTGTTTAAATGGATTGGTTCGGATTGGTTCCACGATTTAAACGAATTGGATTGGTTCCAATTTTTCAAGAACCGTGGTAACGGATTGGTCCTGGTTTTACTTCAATCCGGTCCAATCCGAACCATGCTCACCCCTACCTTCCCCTGTATCACCTTTGTTATTTAACCTTCTTAGCAATCCAAACATCAGCCCCCACCAATGTAGATCCTTAATTGTTGAAGACTGTGAACCAAATCATTCACAGAATAGGCCATAGCAGAGGATGAGTACTTAACCCACAAAGCAATTCTCACCTTAACAGCTTCACAAAATTCATCAAGAACAGATTGCCTCCCATTAAATACACTCTCATTCCTTAGATTCCAAATAGACCAAAAAATAGCTAATGGGATGACACTCCATGTCTTTCTTTCCATCTTGTTCAATCTACACCCAAACCACCAATTAAACAAACTCTAGACCGAACCTAGTGATGCCTATTGTAATCCCCACCAGTTAACAAAATAAGACCAAGTCTGCCAAGCAAAAAGGCAATGAAGGAGCACATGGTTTATAGTTTCCTCCTCTTCTTTACAGAAAACACAACAAATATCAACATTACCATTTAGGATCCCTATTCTTCTTAGAAAACTTGCAGTCTTAATTCTACCCTTCCAAACCAACCACCCAAACAATTGAGTTCTAGGTGGTGCAGCAGCCTTCCACAATGAATTTGAGACCATACAAGTGGGGCCAAAACCCAATTCAAACTAGTGGTAAGCAGATGAGACACTAAAGACTCCTGATGGATCTACATTCCACCTTAAACTATTAACCACATTTTCTCTAAGCAATGGGAAACTACTAAGATACAACTTCAATCTAACCAACTCCTCTTCCTCTCAAGCAAAAAAGGACCTTCTAAAATTAAAGACCCAATTCCCAACAGCATATCTTATGTTATGAAACAACTTCACAGACCCATCTTTGTTCTATCATAATGAATAGAGCCTAGGAAACTCCTCTCTTAGGAAAACACCACTTGACCAACTGTTAGACCAAAACTTTGCTCTTCTACCATCACCAATCAAAACAGTTGCATTACTCCTAAAGAAATGAAGAAGTTCAGCCCTAGTAGCAACAACATTGATTATGTCACCCCAGATCTTAGATATTCTATTATTCCTCTTAGATGATGGAAACCATTAACTACCTTGCTCAATGTACTTCCCACAAATGACCTCCTTCCATAAAGATTTTCCTTTTGCTCCAAAACTCTACCACCACTTCAATAAGAGACACACATTCATAATTCTGATTCTCCTAATATCCAACCCTCCTTTGGTTTTACTTTTAGCAACATCCCCTCATTTAACCAGATGCACTTTCCTCCTGAGATCTGAACCACCCCATAAGAAAGCAAATTGAATTCTTTCAATCTCTTTAGCTACCATCTCATGCATCTTGAAGTGAGAGATAATAGATAGGCAAACTAGCAAGAACAGAATTAATCAAAGTCAACCTACTTGCACAAAACAGAAATCTTCTCTTCTAGGAGGCAAGTCTTTGTTTACATCTATCAATCACTGGTTGTCAAGTACTTCTTTTACTTGGACTGGCATCTAATGGGCCTAAGTATTTTAGAGGCAACTTTTGATGGTTGCAATTCAAACTTGCTGCAAACTCCATCCCAAGTTCATCAGAAATCCCTACCCCATATACCACACTTTTATGGTAATTAATCATAAGGCCTGACATGATTTCAAAGGACATCAGTATTTTCTTTATATTAATTAACTCCTCCCACTCAGCTTCACAAAACAGAGTGGTGTCATTTGCAAACGTTAAGTGCGTGATCTTCAGGCCACTTGAGCCTACAGAGACCTCTCTGATCAGACCCAGATGCTTAGCCCTATCCAACAAAATGTTAAAAGCTTCAGCCACAATGTTGCACAAAAATTGTGACAATGGGTTGTCCTGTCTAAGACCCTTCTGAGGGGCAAACTCTAGGGTTGGTAACCCATTTACCAACACTAAAATTCTGGTAGTTGCAACACATTCCTTCATCTAACTCACTCACTTGGTCCCAAAACCAAAGTTTGACAGCGTAGAAAATAGAAATTCCGAGTTAGCTGAGTCATCAGTTTTCTCAAAATCAAGTTTAAGCACAATCCCTCTGCCCCTATCTTTCTTCCAACCATCTACTATCTCATTAGCAAAAAGTATGCCATCTAAGATGTTCCTGCCCCTTATTAAAGCTGATTGAGCTTCACTTATAATCCTTGACATCACCTGTTTCAATATGTTTGATAATACCTTAGCCAATATCTTCTACAAGGGACCAACTAAGTTGATTGGCCTATAATCATTCAGGCTAGATAGGTTCTCTAACTTTGGGGTCAAAGCTATGAAAGAGTTATTTAACCCTCTAACCAACTTAGCATTATGGTGAAAATCCCTCATAAAATGCACAACATCATCCTTTACTATGCTCCAACATTTCTGAAAAAAAATCTCATATTAGCATCTGGCCCAGAAGCCTTATTCCCCTCACAAGATTTGATAGAACATCTGATTTCCTCCTATAAGAACTCTACCTCCAGAAAGCCTGTGTCATGGCCATCCCCAATGGATTGAAATGGACCTCTTAGGATAGGCCTTACCTTCCAAGACTTACGAAAATTATTGTTAAAATAGTTCATCACCTTTGCTTTAACACCTAGAGGGTCCTTAATGCTAACCCCATTCACAAGAATTGAGCATAGAGCATTTCTATTGCTCATATAACTTGCCATAGCATGGAAAAATGAGGTGTTCCTGTCACCCTTAATTGCCCAATTAAGTCTAGACTTTTGGATCCACATCCACTCCACCATTCTACTCAGCTTCCAAGCTTCTCCCTCCAAATCCCTTCTCCTAGCCAATTCCACTTCAGATAATGCCCTGTCTTCAGCAACCAAATCAAGGACATGTGCTTTCTCCTCAGTGACTTTTAGCTTGTTCTGTACATTTCCAAACACCTCAATGTTCTACTTCTTTAAAGTAGCTTTCAAGGCTTTGAATTTTACCAAGCACTTAAACCCTGCCTAACCCATCACATTTAACTCAAACCAGGTTTTCTCCACAAAAGGCAAGAACTTTGGGTGTAAAGACTAGGCATTTAAAAAACCTAAAAGGTCTAGGACCCCAATATCTCTCATCTTCCATTATTAAGATGGGGTAATGATCAGAGATTAGTTTAGGTAAACCCCAAAGCTTAAAATTAAACACCTGCAAGTAGGGCTGTTCAAAGATCCAACCAAACCGACGAATCTGACCGGCCCTACCAGAAATAGGTGATTTCGAAAAGCTATTTGGTTGGCTATGGGTAAAATTGAACATTTTTTGTGGATTTTCGGTCGAATAGCTGTTTTATATAAATAAACCCGTACAGCCTAACCCGACAGACATATATCCATATATTATATAATATTTTTCCCACCTATTGTATTGTTATTTGTGCAATTCAATTATATTTTATGTGTAATCTAGGGATCTTCACCAATTTCTAATGGTTCCTCTTTCTCTCTCTCCCTTATTGAAACTGTTGCCTCTTCTCTACAATATACATTAATTAAGCTGACATGCTCTCTGTAAACATTGATGGCTCTCTCCTTGAGGCATTCATTACCTTTGACTCATCTTCCCACAAAAATGCTAACCATCTTTCTACCATTGCATCTAACCTCTCTCATTTTTCCATAAAAATCTTTGTATATCTCTTCCATTAATGCATTGATTTCTCTCTCCACTCTTTCATTTTCATTTTATTTACTCTCTCTTTCTCGTAGAAGGGTACATCTCTATTTTCCATTTCTTTCTTTCTCTCTCTCTCTCTCTCTCTCTCTCTCTCTCTTTCATTAAATATCATTCTCTTTTCTATTACACTGGTCATCTCTCTCTCTCATGCATTTCGACTCTCTCTCCCCCAAAACCCTTTGGCCTTTTCAAGCTCTATTCCTCTGAATCTTAATATGCCTTCTCCGAAAAAATTGATAATGGCAATCAACATTGATCGCTGGTGGTATATCAACGATGTTGGTATTGTTCCATAGTAAAAGATGGCGATGACATTGTTCTATGGTGGTAGTGCTAATCATGGCGATAGCTTTGAACGACGGTGTCTATCTTGTCTTTCTTCCTCTCTACTCTTCATTTTTCATTTTATTTTTTTTTATCATTTCTAATACTGACCAAACTGACCGTCAAACCACATGGTTTGATTCGATTGATTTTGAACTGATGGCCAGTCAACAATGGTGTAATAACCCTCGTCACTGTTTACCAAATAAACATTGATTACCGTTAAATTGAACTGATTATGACTGATAATTGAACTGATTAAAGTACTGAACTGACTAACTGAAAACTGGAACTGAATTGATCGAGTATGTATGTTAATCTGTAGTCTATCTGTTTGATTGATTATTTGATCTGTTCATGTTTTAGTGTTTAAACTGCTAATTGAAGGCCTTATCGGCGGCCGAACTGGGAATTGATTAGTGTGCCTTGATCATTGTAATTAATGTGATTTTATGGTAAATTTATCCGAAAATTGATTAGGTATGATTAAATTAGATTAAATATTGATGGATTGCGAGTTTTGGACTTAATTACCAAAAAGCCATTGTTAGTGGCCCACTACCTAGTCACTATTTGAAGCCTTGTGTATACTTGAATCAAAACATTTTCCTCAGCCATATCTCTTGTTTAACCAACCTTAGAGAGAGTGAGAGTGAGTGAATTGAATTCAACTTGTTGTCTTGGCTTGGGGCTTGAAGGGATTGAAGTATAGATTGCTATTTTGAGCTTCTAGTCTTGCATTGAAGACCTAAGGTAGAATAACTACTCTTTTGTTCTTGAATATTAAGTGATTCATGCAAGATTCTTGAGCCTCTAGTGATTTAAGTCTAGAATTGGTTCATTGTTGTTGAATTGAAGCTCATTCCATGCATACATGTTTGTATTGTAGATGTTTGAGTTGTGTTCATGGCAAATTGTCACATGCATGTCCATGTTTTGAGTGTAGGCCATGTTTTCATCTTGTTTGTGAATCAATTGGCTCATTAGAGCATGTCTTGAAGCTTGAAAGTTATTTAAAGATCATGCATGTCATGTTTGAGGATTGTTCTTGAAAAATGGTTTAAAATTGGATTTGAATTAAACATCCTTGGGCTTTGATTTCTCAAAATTGAGCTTTGAACCATGTTATTCTATGTGTTTACAAATGTTTTCTGGAAATTCAGCCCAAGAGGTCGAGTTTTGAGTTGCATTTAAACTTGAGTTTGAGCTTGGAGGTACAATCTGGGTTTTCCAGATTTTGCACTCCCGCTCGAGCGGGGAAATGGGCGCTCGAGCGGAGAATCCGAGCATCCAGTATTTCTCTGCACTGTTTTACAGTCCGTTCGAGCGGAGGATTGGGCGCTCGAGCGGAGTCGTGTGTCTCAAGCTCGAGCGGGCGTCGAGCAGAGATTTCACCCATCTAGTATTTTTACAATACGCTCGAGCGGAAGATTTGACGCTCGAGCGTGTACCTTTGTTGCATGACCGCTCGAGCGGGGAAACCTAAGCTCGAGCGAGACTCTGTTTTTTTGAAAACTCCTGAAACTGTTTTCTGATCACATCTTTGCATCCTCATCTCATCCTAGGCATTCTTAGGCCTAGTTTAAGACATCTTATTGAGGATATAGATGTAGAACACACCGAGGCGACTGGGGAGACACGCTCTAGCATACTGTAGCCCAAACTCTGTGAGTAACAATTGTGTAAAGATATGTTCAACTGAGAATGTTTTCTGACTGTTTAACGAAACTGTTTTCTGAAGTAATTATTGTTAATTGTTTGAATGTATGTCCTATATTCTGAAATGTATTGTGGCATCCTTAGCAATTGTTGTATACGGTTACTGCTACTGTTACAGAGATCTCTGTCGGTTCCCTTGTGGAACCACTACTGTTTACTGATTGATGGCCATCATTACTGTTCGGTCTTTTAAGACCTACTGTTTATTGTACTGTTATGCTAATGGATGTACCACATATGACTGTACTGACTAAACGACTGAAATACTGAGTTAATGAACTGTTTTCATTACTGTAAGGACATTCAGTCTTAACCTCTTTACGCATTATGTTATTCATTGGGCTTTAGCTCACTGCTCATATATATATGTAAGTGTCCAGGCACCAGACCGCGGCTAGGAGCGTCAGGGTTACTCCAGTTTTGTCAAGCCAGCCTATGTGCCTCACTGCGAGGTTCCAAGCCTATCATGCTAAGGCTTAGGGGTGTTTTAGGACTCCCCCCTTCTGTACTGTCTTACTGTTTTGTGATAATCGAGTGGATTGTATAGACTGAATGTTTACTGTACTGTTATGTAAGGGATGGAGTCCCTAGTCTGAATGATTGTAAATATTGTGTATACTGTTCTGTACTGTTTATGTATAAATGTATGAGAAGTCTTTTAGCATACAGGCTGTCACAGCTTATTGGGCATTGTTTATTTACTGTTTTGGCTTCCGCCAGGCCCTGTACTCTGTATTACTGTATTACTGTTCTGCAGGCCTTCGGTAATCTTGGATTACTGGCCGGTTACGGTGCTAAACCCATAGGGCCGGGTTTGGGTCGTGACAAATGGATAACCTTTCATTTCACCCGATGTATTCGGTTCGGCTGCCGGTTCGAGGATAAACCCGACTTGAACCGACCCATGCACACCCCTACCTGCAACCATTTTGGATTTAATAGAAATCTGTCAATCCTGCTCTATCTCTCACCTTCTTGTGAGTTACAAAATTTAAACTTCCTTCCACACATTGTTGGATCAGACACCTCCAACTAATCAATCATTTCATTGAACTCCCTCATCCCCTTATCCCTACTTTTTCTTTCTAAAGCATATCTAATTTCATTGAAGTCACCCTCTAAACACCATGGGAACAAAAACTGTGTTTTGAGCCTTACTAAAATATCCCATACCCTTTTTCCTGTAACAGAATCATTCAGCTTATACACATTCACAATTATGCAACAAAAGTTAAAAAAGATCATACCGAGAGAAGAATAAAATTCCGGTTGCAGTAACAATCATTAAGTTGAAATACTTCAGGATTCCAAATATAGAGCAGACCGACAGACGCACCCTTCAAATCAATTGACATAAACTCCACTTTGTCTCCTGCCCCAATAGAATTCACAAGCTCTACACATATTACCTCTTTCTTAGTTTTTTGCAAGAGCACCATGTCAATTTTCCTTTCCTTAAGAACTTTTTTGATTTTTCTTCATTTGTTTTGGCTATCTAAGACCCCTTATATATTCCATGACAAGAGCTTCATTTGTAAATAAAATTTCTCCTAAGCCTCCTAGAAATAGCCATTTAACTGGCAACTCGCAACCCCTTTTTTTACACAATTTCCTTATCCTTAGTGTCTAATTCCATGAGTTTGCTCACCACCTCCTCCTCTTTATCATCATAATTTAGCCCAAGAGCTCGCCCAATCTGTAGAGTAGCTTCTGCCTTATTAAGTAACAACCTTCCTCGACTGGACTCACTTGCCATTGAGAGTGAAATTGCAGCCACAGCTGATCTAAAAACTACTTCTTTCTTCAAGTTTACCGTTGATCCAACTATATTGTTACCAAGATTCATTCCTCCTTCTTTATTCCATATCGTCCTTGTCACCCCTTTCCTTTTCTGATTCCTATTTACTTTCCTCTTCTGAGATAGAGAACGTGAGCTTCCCCCAAGGTTGCCTAGATTTACACCACTACCTTTATCAATATGTGTTTAGGCTTGGGTCATAACCCCACTAACAGACTGAATGTTGTCCTTAATAATTGGATTAGCTGGGCCACTTGAGCCACTTACTCCCTGGGCCAAGCCAACCCTATTCTCCATTCCTTGGGCCTTACATAGCACTACCTCTAAGTTTAAACCAGGCCCATTTCACTCAGACCCACTCAAACTTCTAATGAAACTCGGAATGAATAATTCATCATAAACTCTTCAACTTCCTCTACTCACGCTACGCATAGAGCCTACCATTTTGTCTGCACACCTATCATCACATGCGCCTCCAATATATGACACATTTGTTTCTTCCACCATAGAAACACTATACCCTGTATTATCTTTCCCCATGACATCTGATAGAGCATGCGCCATTTCTTTTCTCTTTGTATCGACTCCCTTTCTGCCTCTTCCACGTAGGCAGCCACATCATCATCTTCAACATCCATCTTGCTACCTAATTCTGTATTGATATCATCAGCCTCATTGTTTGAACTCAGGTTGTCACCATCCCCATGTTGAGAATGGCAATTGCACTGCGTCATTATCACCTTAGAAATAATAACCTGTTCCTCACAAATCTTCACTAGGTAGATTATACCTTTGCACTCCAGATTAATGGTAAAATTATTGGATTTCATACATGATGTAACTATAATTACCTTGCCACATTGAAGACTTTTGAGCCTCAATGTATCATCATCTATACTAACAACCTCTTCTCGTAGCCTCCCTATGTTAGTGAACGTATTGTAACGCCACAGATTTGGAGGTACCCCATAGCCAGTAAGCCAAACAAGCATTTCTTGGTCAATGGCCATACCCTATTTCCATTCTTTAACATACTCACTCCACTCCCTAATCCATCTTTCCATTAGAATGAGCTTATCTTTCATCGTTTCCACAATTAAATGAGAGTAAAATGTCTCTACCGCCACTTACTTTTAATTGGATATCCCCCAAGCTCCTGTTCACCAACTCTTTCTTGAACTCAATTACAAAGCAAGATGACTTTAGCCTTACAATCACACACTCATACAACCAACCATTGCCTTTTCCAAATGCTTGAACAGTTATGGTTGTCGTAGATGGTGCTCCTCTATCTGTAACTACCTGAGCATAAGACTTACTCCCTCTTTGCATAACAGAGACAACTTTGTTCTTTCCTGTGACATCTGTAGTAGCATTCAGTTGTACTGACCTCTGCTTCATTTCCTCTTCCTTTCCAAACTCTGCCATTTTAACCTTTAGAGCTTTATCATCACACCATAGGCCATTTGCTTTTTGAACCGCTATATCTGCTGTAACTAGGCAGTCAAACCGCACAAAACCAAATCTAGTGTGTGTTGTTTTCCTTCTCTTGAAAGGGATAAAAACATCCCTCACAACACCATAGTAGGAAAATAGTACATGCAGTCTTCTTGGGTCCATCGAATTTGGAATGTCATCCACAAAAATGGTATAAATGATTGACCCATCCTTCTTGCTCCATGTTCTTTTTGCTCCATGTCTTCGAACCACTGGCCTCCAACCATCTTTATTATCCCTCTCCATTTTTTGCATAGTGGCAAATCATACATAACTAGACTATATGCAGCGTTTTGATATAGTTGTTTCACTAATTGTGGGATAGCACACCCATGCTTGGGGGTGACAAGCATTATCGAGATTTTTTGTGTGTTATATTGAAATGTTATATTTGAGAAAAGTTCGGAGTGTTACGTTGTTACGTTTGGAAAAAGTACACTAAAGAGTTTTTTAGTGTGTTACGTTATTGGAGTGTTACATTAGAGTATTACGTTCTTATTTGTAGTATGGGATTTGTTCAAGAATGAGGGAAAATTTAAAACCTCTACAGTGCGGATTGCCCAATGTGTAATTTCACATTCGGAGAAACTCTTTTTTTTTTTTTTTTGATCAGCAAAATAAAGATTTATTGATGATAAAGCAAGATACAATCAACAATATATCAACAAATCAGGGAAGTGCATTAAGCATCATGCACTTGACCCAAGATTGGCGAGAAGCCAATCAAACACCCAAACTCTAAAAAACAGAACAAAAGACAGAACAACAAAACAAATAGCAGTAAGGCACAAGTCATGAAACAAACAACTAGCATAAGTCACCACCAACTCACTTTTATCTCTCAAAAATTAAACCAAAACATGTAGGTGATTACCCTTTTGTGTAATTTCTATTTTAATGAGACCTTTGGGTTTATGAAAAAAGAAAAAAAGAAATGACTAAACAGTTCACAAGATCACATTTTGAGATTTATTGGTGCTTTATCATTAATTATAGGGCGAATTACACTAACAACCCCTATAGTTTGGGACTCGTGTCATTTTGGTCCCTAACTTTTCAATTGTGACATATTTGACCATAAATTTTAAATCTTGTTCCAAATAAAGACAATTGAAGATGCCACTACTTAATTTCAAGGGCAAAATTGTTAATTTGATAAAATATAAACTAATTTGACAAAAATAAATGTCAAATTTTTTTAAAAATTTTTTAAAAATTATTTCTATCCACCAAAGATAAAATTATGTAAAATTGATAAGTCTTTTAGACATTTATTTATTTATTTATTTTACCAAATTGATTTTTATTATATGTTTGGATGATAATCATGTAATGGGTAGTTGTTAAGCTTTTGATCTGTAATCGGCATATTTAATATATGAAATGTTTTTAGTTTTGAATTTTTTGATTTAATGGATTGGTTTAATAATAATATCAAAGTTGTCAACATATTTGACTTTTGTAAAAATATAAACTAATTTAATGAAAACAAAAATAACCACCCATTACATGATTATCATCCAAACACAAAATAAAAATTAATTTGGTAAAAAAAATAAATAAATAAAAATATTTATCAGTTTTACATAATTTTATCTTTAGTGAGTAGAAATAATTTTAAAAAATTCAAAAATATTTTTTTGATATTTACTTTTGTCAAATTAGTTTATATTTTATCAAATTGACGATTTTACTCTTGAAAAATCTCATGGTATCTTCAATTGTCCTTATTTAGAACAAAATTCAAAATTTAAGATCAAATGTATCACAATTAAAAAGTTAGGAATCAAAATGACACAAATTCCAAAATATAAAAGCTGTTATATTTAAGCATGCAAATTCTTTTATATAATGGTAGGGTTAAAATTTCTAAAATAAATATTTTAAATTAAAATTAATATTTTAAAAAAATTAATCCCTGCATTGCAGGGTTCATCTATTAATTATTTTTTTATGATAAATCTTGCATATAATTTTACGACACCTGTTGCAACTGCCACGTGGAGTGCAATCTCCCCGTCTTGGGTGATCTTGGCTGTGAGTGCATCTCCATCTCCATTAATGATTCTTTTGGCTTTTTTCCAGTCTCCTGTTAGAGCAGCTTTGTATAGTGGTACATACTTCCAATACTGTTTCTCCACACCTGGAAATAAATAGAATTGTTCGTGAGACTTGAACTCGATTTGATACGAGCTCGTTTGAAATTACTTTATTAATTTTTTTTTGTGTGTTTGAACTCAAGGTCAACTTCGTTAAATTTTTAATAAATAAATCAAAATATACTTAAAGTTCGGTTCATAAATTCGACTCGTTAAGTGACTCCTTTAACATTTATTATTTATATATTAAACAATATAAAAATATGTATGAGTTGTTCTTAATCTTCGGTCACTCTTCATTTAAATACAACTTCTTCGAAAGTCAGTTGGCTGGTGTTGATCTCTCACAAAACTACTCACTTCTCTTTGGGGATTACGGAAGAGTTTTCATGTCTATTTATAGAGAGAGAGAACTGCTACAATAAGTTGTTTGGTGGGCCAGAATAAGGTAAGGACACCTTGAGCTGTACACTTCTTCCAGTTGTACATGAAAACCTATTATCAAATTTGGACACAATCTTTTTTCACATATGTTTGAGACTTACAAAATCATACTAAAGATTTGTGTTTATGTTTAGTTATGTAATCGATTTTTGTATTTCTAAACTTTTTCTTATCCCAATGAACAACATGCAATAGTCAAGTAGGATGAAAAATTAATGGTTCAAAAATATAACCAAATACATCTTTCTTTCAATAACCAATTACATTCAATAAGTTATCAAAATTTTCATTAATCTCATAACCTTAATCTCACACGCTACAATTCAATTGTATAAACTCTTATATGTTGTAGTGTTTTTGTGAATTTTGTATATGACATTTTTGTTTGTCAAATATGTAAACCTCTGTTCTCCAACTCTAGAAAAAAAATTAGTAGGTGTTCTTGGAGTTCCAACTAACTCATTTTTATTAACGTTAATATTACAAATCTAAAAAAATATTCAGAAAAATACATTTATAAATCAAAATTATTTTAGATGAAACTCATATCATATTAATTTTAAATTTATATTATACAACTCATTTCGAGATGCATTTCGGACACCATTGATAATCTTAAGAACGACATGGCCAATCAACTATCCCTAATTTGGAACAGAAGGACAATGGACCCGACATATATAGCAGGAATTGAACCAAAAAATGAATGTGTGGTGGAGACATATATGCTCTTTGTAAAGTAAAGTCCACACATGAAATTAACGACTACACGTGTACTCTAATATCAAAAAATGTTAAAGCCACATTTTGCATGGGAAATCATCTTTATACATTCAATTTGTAGTTTGAGTGGTGATTCATCCCACTAATTTTTGGACCACTAATAGCTCTAATGAGCTTAAAAAAAAAAAAAACAAACAAACTCAAACCAAAACATCACATCACATTCAATTTGTAGTTTATTCTCTCTCTTTTTCTTTTTTTTCTTTTTGTTAATTTGTAGTTGAATAAAAAAGTTTTATGCATGTTTAACATATAATGTTAGGTTTGAAATATGAATTTGGAAGGGATTTTAAATAATAAAAAAATGAAAATATGTGTATAATATACGTGAAATATAATTATGTTTTATTCACGTTACACTTAACTTTTGTCTTTCTCTTTTCCTTTTCAAATTCTTACCAAAATTTAAGTGTCAAACACAGCCTTAGTGTGGAGGATAATCCTATACATTATTAAATTTCTTACTACTTTTCTAAGGAAAATAATATATAAGTCTATTTTTTAGACCTAATAATGTATAAATGATATGATTGATATTTAGAGAAGATATGAAAAAGTGTGTTACAACCTTAAATATTCTAATTAATTGTCATATCAAGTTTAAAAATTAGGTCTAATTTTTTTTGTAATACCTATTTTTTTATTTTTTATCACAAGACAAATATATATATATATATATATATATGTAGGTATCATTGCTGAGGTAAGATTGTTAAATGACGTTAGTTTTTTGTACACAAAACTTCTACAATTAATGACACTAAAATCTCGTTTGGCAAGTTAATATTTTAGTTAAAAAGTCAAAAAATTAATAAAAAAATCAAAAAGTCTATAACTTATATTAAAAAATCAAAGATTTTCTTTTCTATCTACTTTTTGCATATCTTTTCACAAAAAATCACCCCAAATATATTAATTTTTTTATTTCATATTTTAACTAAAAAATTAAAAAATTACTAAAATACCTTATTCTCAAACGAGCCTAAACAACAAGTGGCTTTACATTTATTAGATTACACGGATAAAATTTGCTAACAGTAGTCCATGAGCACATGGATCAGGATCTGGGGTGCTGCTCTGCTTTCAACGTACAATAGTCTGTTGTGTTTCTTTGTAGAAGGTCGTCTTGAATTTTATTTTTGATAATACGAACCGTTAATATTATAGAAAATTAATTGGATATTTATAACTTCATGATTAGGTCTTAATTATTTTTAAAAATTTATGAAAATTACTTTAACCATTAATTTTTGTAGAAATAAATGTGTTTTTATTATAAGGCTGTAAATATCTAATCAATTTGATTTTTTATATAGATAATTTACTCAACAAATCCTACAATATAAACGATTCGGATTTTCGAAAGAAATTTAGGACGACGCTCACAAGAGAACACAACAGTCTGTTGTGCCTTTGAGCACAGTAAGATTACCAAATGCACATGGAACATGCTTGCAAATATATGTATATATATATATATATAGAGAGAGAGAGAGAGAGAGAGAGAGCAAGCCATAGAAACTCTTTGACGATGAACATGTCCTTGACTTTCAAATCAAAAGATACATTTAAAAAAAAAAAAACGAGGGGAAATTACATTTACCGTAAAATAAATACAAATCAATAAAAAATATATAATTTTAATTATTAATGTTGATAAAATCTTCTATTGATTTGTAATTAATTTTGTAAAAATACACTGATCTGTAATATCCCTTACAAAAAATATAAAACAAAATATGTGAACCCAACAAGAAAAGAGAATGAGATTGAGAAAGGGACTATACGAGAAACAACAATGTAGAGGAAAATTATAAGGCAATTGATGATAATGGCATGTAACCTTACCTCCTCCTCCTTCTACTTCGATTTCTCCTCCTTCTCCCACTTCGTCTCCTCCTGCTGCTGCCTTTTCTTCTATTATTTCAAGGTCATTCACAAATTTATAATTCCAAAAAAAAAGGTCATTCACAAATTTGGTTGCACAATTTTCATTATTAGAAGACTCCATGAGCACTAGCGTTAATCTATGCACAAAAAAAATCACTTCTGTTTGGGAATTATGGAAGAGTTCAATGTCCACATATATATAGAGCAAAAGAAGAAACCACGAGGCTGACCTATAATTTTCTTATATTAAGGGTACTTGCTCTAAAAGTCGTTTAGTTTTAAAATTATGATTTTAAAAGTAGAGTTATGATTTGAGCGTAGAATTATGAGTTGAGTTTTGAAAAGGAAAAATTTATTTGTTTATGAATTTTAAAAAGAATTTTGAAAATAACATATTGGGTCTACCGATCGTCCTCTCGGATGTCCGGCTAGTTGACCAGAATAATGATTTTTTTTTTTTTTTGCAATTAGATATGTTAATTTTTTTATAATCGAAAAAAATATTTTCTGAATTTTTTTTATTTTTTTATGTGCTTTAAAATAATTTTGAGTTGTATGTTTAGTTATGAGTTGTAAATTTTTGTATCACATATCAAATGTCACATCAACAATTCCCTACTCAAATCAAAACTCTTTTCAAAACTATTTTCAAAACTCTTTACCAAACAAATTTTCTACACTCAAATCATAATTGTTATCTTGTCTGTTTGTCTATAAAAAGCACGATTTTCCTTTTTAAATATTTTTTTAAAATATTAAAAAAAAAAAATCCGTGTTCCCACTTTTATTTTTATTAATTTATTTATTTATTTTTATCTGCCAATATCACGAAAGGTGGATGTCTGAAATGATAGAAAAAGCGTGGAGCCAATTAGGATCCAAAATTTATTTTGAAAAGAGATAAATAACGGAGGTAGATATTAAAACGAGATATATAATAAATATAAAAAAAATAAATAAACTTAGATTTTTATTTAAAAATTCGACGATTAAATTATTATAATAAATCACAAACTTATTAAAAATTCTTAATATTTAAAAAAATGCGAGGTTTTACACCTTTAGCAAACAAAATTGAATATTAAAAATTTACGTTGGGTTTGGTAGTCTTTGGGAACATGATTCTATACAAAATTTTTCAAATAATTAATAATTTAAATACACAAACTCAACTCAATTCAAAAAATTAATTTCAAACTTTGAACTAAACACACAGTCAAAACTTAATTCAAAACATCTGTTGATGATATAGTGTTTGAAAAATAGTTAGTGGATGAATTGATCAAATTATTTTTATAAAAAAATCTAAATTTTTCTTCTATATTTAAAAATAGTCCTAAACAACAAATATATATATATTATTATATATATATATCAAATAACAGGGTTGTACATTGCAAAAAAAAAAAAAAAATCATTATTCCTGGTGCAACAGCGGACATCTGAGAGGACGATCGGTTAGAGGCCCAATATGCTTATTTTCAGAATAGTTCTTTTTAAAATCATAAACAAATAAATTTTCCTTTTCAAAAACTCAACTCATAATCTACGCTCAAATCATTAACTCTACTTTTAAAATCATAATTTTAAACTAAACGACTTTAGAGAGCAAGTACCCTTAAGTATAAGGAAAATTAAGTCAGCCTCGTGGTTTTTCTTTTGCTCACTATTATATTGTGACATTGAACCTCTTTCCATAATCCCAAACAGACAGTGATTTTTTTTGCTGCATAATATTAACGCTAGTGCTCACTGGAGCCTTTCTAATAATGAAAATTGTTGCAAACCAAATTTGTGAATTGACCTTTTTTTTTGGCAAATTATATAAATTTGGCAATGACCTATTGAAATAATAGGAAGAAAAGGCAGCAAGCAGGAGGAGACGAAGTGGGAGAAGGAGGAGAAATCGTAAGTAGAAAGGAGGAGCGAGGTAAGGTTACATGCCATTATTCATCAATTGTTCCTTATAATTTCCTCTACATTGTTGTTTCTCGTATAGTCCCTTCTCTACATCCATTTCTCTTTTCTTGTTGGGTTCAGCATAGTTTTGTTTTATATTTTTGTAAGTGGAATATTACAGACAGTGTATTTTTAACAAAATTAATTTACAAAATCAATACGAAGATTTTTATCAACATTGAATAATTAAAAATTATATATTTTTTATTGATTTGTTTATTTTAGGAAATGTAATTTCCCTCGTTTTTTTTTTTAAGCATGTATCTTTTGATTGAAAGTCAAGGACATGTTCATCGTCAAAGAGTTTCCTATGGCTTGCTCGTCTCTCTCCTCTCTCTTCCTCTCTATATCATATTAATATTATACCATATATTTGCAAGCATGTTCCATTGCATTTTGTAATCTTACGTGCTTCAAAGCACAACAGACTGTTGTGTTCTCTTGTGAGCGTTCGTCCTAAATTTCTTTCGAAAATCCGAATCGTTTATATTGTAGGATTTCTGTTGAGTAAATTATCTATATTAAAAAATCAAATTAGATTAGATATTTACAGCCTTATAATAAAAACACATTTTAATTCTACAAAATTAGATGGTTTAAAGTAACTTCATAAATTTTTTAAAAATAATTAAGACCTAATCATGAAAGTTATACAATATCCAATTAATTGATGTAACTATAATATTAACGGGTTTCAGTATTATCAAAAAAATTAAAATCAAGACGACTCCTTCTACAAATAGAGAAACACAACAAGACTAATTGTTATAACCGTTGAAAGACGAAGAGACGAGCACCCCAGATACGCTGACCGTGTGGTCTCATGGACTACTAGATTAGAGCAAATTTTATTAGCCGTGTTAAATCCTATATTAAAATGTCGTAATGAGTACCACTTGTTGTTTAGAGCTACAGTATGAGAATAAGATATTTTAGTAATTTTTCAATGTGTTATGTTTAAAATATGAAATAAAAAATTATATATTTGGGGTGATTTTTTGTGAAAAGATATGGGGCCAAAAAAGGGTAGGATTAGAAAAGAAATCTTTGATTTTTTTTTAAAATATTTAGAAGGTGTTATTAGACTTTGGATTATTTCTAGTTTATATAATTTATTTTACTTTTAACTTAGAATAAATCTATGCCAAAACGGAATATTTAGTGTAGTCATTATTGGATAGAAGTTATTGTGGTTACAAAAAGAACATAACGTCATGATTAGACCAACTCTTAACGACCTCCAGGCAATGGAATACCTAAGCATATATAATAAGATGTATATAGATTTAGATTGTCTTGATGATAAAAAAATAAAAAAAAATAGCAAGTTATTACAAAAATAAAATTCAGACGACCTAAATTCTTTATTAAACTTTGATATTGACACATTATTAGGAAGTATAGTTTACAGGTTTGTGGTAACACACACTTTATTCGAATTCTTTACTGAGAAATATCAATCATATCATTTAACTTGATCTAGGTCTAAAAAAATACACTTATATATTATTTTACCTTTTTAGAAAAGGGATAGTGAAGAAAATCTTAATAATGTATAGGGATAGTATCGCCGACAGCACTAAGGCATAGTTTGAACACTCTAAATGTTTTAGGTTAGAGATTTTGTTTGAAAAAGGGGAAAGAGAAAGACAAAAGATTTAAGTGATAAGTGGAAATGGAAATATAGTAAATTATTATTTCGCAGTACTAGTAGTATCAAAGTATTATTCATTTTTTTTATTATTAAAAATGACCGTGTTCCAAATTCAAAATTTCAAACCTAACATTATATGTTGAATAATGTTTAGAGCACTAAAATTGGGAGCTCGTTAGAGCATTCACTAAATATGTGGCTCACGGCCGACACCAAGTGATGTGATGTTTTTGGTGTTGGAGATTTGTTTGTGTGTGATTTTTTTATTGTTTAAGCTGCATTAGAGCTATTAGTGGTCCCAAAACAATTAGTGGGATGAATCACCACTCTATAAACTACAAAATTAGAAGGTATAAAGATGATTGTCCCATGCAAAATGGTGGACTATTAAACATTTTTGGTATATTACGTACACGTGTAGTCGTTTAATTTCGATTGTGTGGATCCCATTTAACTACATTTACCAAAAGAGCATATATTGTCTCCACACACATTCACTTTTTTGGTCTCAATTCCTGCCTTATATATGTCGGGCTCCATTGATCCTTTGCTGTTCCCAATATCTAGGGTAGTTGATGCCTGGTCGTTCTTAATGATATAATGGTCGTTCCCGTAAATGTGCACTCTCAGAAATGAGTTGCTAATTAATATAAAATTTATAAATTAATGTATATGATTTCATCCTAAAAAATATTGTTGAATTTCTTATAAAAACTGTATTTTCTGCGATTAATTTTTTTATTTTGTGAATATTAAGCTGTTATAAAAAATGAGTTCGTTGGAAATCTCCAAGAACCACCTACTAATTCCTTTTTCTAGAAGTTGGCGAGAACAGAGGTCGTTGTACCCATTATTGACAAACAAACAATCAATATACACAAAAATTCACAAAAACACTACAACATATAAGAGTTTATACAAAATTGAGAACTATTGTAGCCGTGTGAGTATCAAGGTTATGAAGATATATGAAAATTTGAAACTGTTGAAATGTTACATTGGTTATTTGAAAGAAAGATGTATTTGGTTATATTTTTGA
>NW_021026285.1:498420-520553 GCF_004153795.1 Camellia sinensis | reverse complement strand
TGCTTTTTAAAATTACATTTTAAAAATATAATTTATTTAAATTGTATTTTCAACATGTGCCATCCGAGATTCTCTCCTTCGGGTCTACACTCGTTTTCTATTCATCCATGTGTTTATTGGTAAAAACCGTTTAAGGAGTTTCTCCATCATCATTTTGCTTTTCTATACAACTAGGGTTCACAAACTTCTCCACTTCCTGTACGATAGCCAAACATTTTGAAATAATGGATCAATGTATTTGTCTTTTTTAAGACTAAATTTTGGAAAATTATTGCTTGATCCTAAATTGAAACCACACAAACATTGTGTTCTTGCTAACACTACTCAAGAGCTTATGTGACTTCGTTGGCTTCTTTTTGATTTGGGAGTTTCTCATTCTTCTGCCACCAACTTTTATTGTGACAACCAAAGTGCTGTTTAGATTGCACATAATGATATTTTCTATGATCACACCAAGCATATTGAGATAGATTGCCACTTCACACGCCAACATGTTACTCGGGGCACTGTTCGTCTTCTCTTTGTTACCTCTGCTGAGCAGACCACCGACCTCTTCACCAAAGCTCATCTTCCAGGATGCTTCTCTGATCTTCTCACCAAGCTCAAGTTACTATCTGCCTTACCACCTTGAGTTTGAGGGGGGGTGTTAGCTGTGATCTATTCCAATTATACTTAGGACTCTTGTATTCTTGTACACCTAGGTTTCCTCTACACCTAGGTTTCTTGGCCTATATATACAAGCTTCTCCTATTGTAATTAATAGATTGAATATATATAATACATATTATTTTCCTCCCTGTCTACTATTCTAACAATTAGCACGCCATATAAGTCTTATATATAGATCATCTCTTATAATAGTTACAAATAATATTATTATAACATTATTCAATATAATACAAATTTCTCTCTCTCTCCCTCTCTCTCTCTCTCTCTCACACACAGGTATTATAACATGGTATCGGAGCTATAGGTTAAGTTATTGGTATTCTTTTCTTACCAGCGAGCGGCAACTTTGCCTTGGCCACTCGCCGGACCTCAGTCCTATCTACGGTCTCACCATAGTGACCAGACTTTCTTTGACATCATCACCTTCACTCCACTACATTTCCCAACTCCAGCATTTCCACCATTTTTGCTATCTATAAACCCATCCTTCTATCAAACACATCAAACCCTTTTATCACTGCCTTGTTACAGTTATAGCTTCGACCATCACACCAGCTACAGCTCTGGCCATCGTCACCATCTTTCACCGTTGCCCACAAATCCATAAGCTCCAACCATCACGCTGACTTCTTTTCGGCCTTTTTCCCCCAGCCATCGCGCTACAGTTCCGGTCACCGTCCTTCGCCGTTGCTCAATTGAAAAGCCCAGCCCACACTTCTCCTTAAAACCGAAGTATTAAAGAGAAGGAAAGTGGAGCCTTATAACCAACATAGATGGGACAACTTCAATTGATGTGAGACACATTCCAACACACCCTCCTGAACCACAATATACAGTAGCCGGATAAACGACACACCAATCACAGACCCAACCAAGCTTTGATACCCAATTAAAAAGTACAGCCCACACTTCTCTTTAAAATTAGGATATTAAAGAGAGAGACCACAACATACAGTAGCCGGAAAAACGACACACCAATCACAGGCCCAACCAAGTTCTGACACCAAATTGAAAAGTACAGCTCATATTTCTCCTTAAAATTCAAATATTAAGGAGAGAAAAATTAAAACTTTATAATCAATACAGATGAGACAACTTCAAATAATATAGGACACATTCCAACGTGCTCAACCAACAGCCCACATTCAAGATCTTTCCTCTCCCTTTCTCAAATTTACCCATCTCTCAGCTTCACAGAGTCTCCCAAACCCAAAATTTTTTAATCAAACCCATCATCCACAATTGTTTAATAAAACCCATCATCTTTCACAATTTTTACAGTCAAACCCATCTGACATTCTCTCTCTCGGGTCTACACTTATTTTCTATTCAAACAAAGCAATTTGGCTGTGTTTGGTTGTATTTTCAAATTAACTTTCAACAGGTGAATTCCCGCTTGACGTTTGGATAGGACACTGAAAATATGATTCCGCGTGTTAATTCAAATTACGGTTTGAAAATCCGTTTGGCATCTCGTAGTTCATTTCTCCGCTTTCAACGTGTCTGCCTTCTTCCTCTTTTGCTTTGAAAAGCTTCCCCTTCCTTCTCCATCGTCTCTGAAAATTTTCTGTGACCCTCGTCTTTCTTTCTCTTTTGATCTGTAAAGCTTTCATGTCTTTCTCCATCGTATCTGAAAATTTCACATGAACCTCATATTTCTTCTCTGTATCAAACATCAGACATGGAAGCTTCGATTATCTGATAGGAAACTGAGTGGGAGGTGTGAGATGGGATGACCGGCCGGTTGACCTCCCGGTTGTCCCGGTCCGACTTCCTGCTCTTCGACTATCTAAAGCTAAGGTTTAGAAGGTTCAGGTTGTTATTTTTTTTTTAGAAAGGCAGAGGTTCAGAAGGTTCAGATTGTTTTTTATTTTTACTTTTTATTTCTTGTCTATTATTTTTTTATAATATTAATAATTTTTTAATAATATTACATCCGTATACTGAATTACTAGATTAATAACGTGTAATAAATGAGAAAAAAACCACTCACAGGCCCAACCAAGCTCTGATACCAAATTGAAAAGTGCAGCCCACACTTCTCCTTAAAACTCAAATATTAAGGAGAAAGACCACAACATATAGTAGCCGGACAAACGACACACCACTCACAGGCCCAACCAAGCTCTGATACCAAATTGAAAAGTGCAGCCCACACTTCTCCTTAAAACTCAAATATTAAGGAGAAAGACCACAACATATAGTAGCCGGACAAACGACACACCAATTACAGGCCCAACTAAGTTTTGATACCAAATTGAAAAGTACAGCTCGCACTTCTCCTTAAAACTCAAGTATTATAGAGAAAAAAATTATAACTTTATAATCAATACAGATGAGACAACTCCAAATAATATAGGACACATTCCAGCATGCTCAATCAACAGCCCACATTCAAGATCTTTCCTCTTCCTTTCTCAAATTTACCCATCTCTCAGATTCACAGAGTCTCCCAAACCCACAATTTTTTAATAAAATCCATCATCCATAATTGTTTAATAAAACCCATCATCCTTCACAATTTTTACAGTCAAACCCATCCGACATTCTCTCTCTCGGGTCTACACTTATTTTCTATTCAAACAAAACAATTTGTTTTTCAACTCAATCACATGGACTTGTCCCACCATTATATATATATATATATATATATCCTTTTCTCTCTTGTTTTTTTTTTTTTTTCATACACCCATGTGGTTTTCTCTCTTTTTGTTTCTACAAAATCTATTCTCTTTTTCTCCCCACTTACAAGGAGTTTTTTTTTTAATATTAAAAAAATAATTTAGAGAATTGATACTTTTCAAATTATTTAGAAAAATAACTTACTTTTTAAAATCGCATTTTGAAAATATAATTTTAAATTAAAATTACATTTTCAGCATATAATTTCACCTTAAAATCGCATATTGAAAATGCAATTTATGATGACATGGACTTCAATAAGATATATTACATTTTGAAAATTCAATTTCAATTTCAAAATTATATTTTCAAAATACAATTTCAAAAAGTAAGTTAATTTCCCAAATAATTTGAAAAGTGAATTAATTCTCTAACATGTTTTTTTTTTTTAGAATATTAAAAAAAAAAAACTCCACTTACATGCTCTCTAAAAAAAATGATTACATGAGTTGTTCTCAATCTTCCGTCACTCTCCATTTAAATACAAATTCCTTTTTACAATATTATTCTACAAAAGTGAAAAGTGTATGATTGTTCTGATTGAGTGTATGGGTGATGGGAATAGTGGTAATAAAGATGAAGAAAGGAAGAGGAAAATGAAAGAAGGGAAAGAAGAGAATAGAAAGAAAACGAAAAAATAATGTAGTATTGATGTTGGTTGCAGGGTCAACCATGGAGAAAATGAATGGAAGATTTGAGTGTTGAATTTTGACTTAACAATCAAATCAAATCTCTTTGTTGAGATCCTAGAACTACGTCGTAGAACACGTGCAGAAATAGAAAAGATCAACACCTACACATAAAGAGACAATAAGGCTGGAGATATTTCGACGATTAAGTCAGTCAACAATCTCACAAATATCTCGGCTCAAGTAAACAAACAACTCTCAAGCAAAGCATAAAATAAAGCGTACCTTAGACCCACAGGGTGCTCCCTTTATATATTCAACAATGGCCAATTTCCCTAGAAATCTTAGTTTATAGAATTCTATCATTTTTAGGGATAACACTTATTAAAAAACTCCTCCAATTTGGAATAGGATTAACTCTCTCATGAGTCTAACATATTCAAACAGAGAGTCTGTCATCATTTAGGATTCTAATCCCTCATTCGAACATCTCGGATTTAGATATGGTCTGACCATACCTCGGTCAATCAGAATCACTCATGCGCACCGCAGCTAACACCTAGGCCATGTAAGTAACTCAAAATTATATCTCCACAACAAATAAATAATAATAATAATAATAATAATAATAATAATAATAATAAAAGAAAGTAAAGTAAAAAGAGGAGGTCATGTACATTGGTTTAAGAGAAACAGAAAGAGTGAAGACTAGTTTTTTTAGAAAGAGAAAATGGGTCTTGCAGGAAGAAAGAGAAGAAAATGATTGAGAAGAAAACAGGAGAAGATAGAGGAGAATGAGTAAGAAACAATAAAGAGATGGTCAATGTAGAGAAAAAAATAAAAAATAAAAAATAAAAAATAAAAAATAAATAAAAATAAAAAAAGAAGAGAACCACGAATTTTTACATAGTAGATAGGTTACCAAGCTCTGATTCCAAATTGAAAAGTACAGCTCTTAAAAAGTTAATTTTTTAGTTTTTTAAAAGTTATTTGAGATGAATTATATAAATGTATTTTTTAATTTTTTAAATAATAAGTAGAGAAAAAAATATAATTATTTAGGATAATTTTTTAATTTTTTATAAAAAAAATATGTATTAAAATATTATATAAAATAACAAAATTATCCTATTGCCCCTAATGCCCCTATGCGTACTACCAGTGATTGTTTAGGAAGCCAGTACGGAGCGATGCTTTGAATTTGTGTGGTAGGCAGCATACTTCAAAAGATATATTGGAGCAGCTTGCCTCCAGTCTGAGATCAGACTGGATGGTACTGTTTGGCCCGTGGGAGCTCACCACAGGTCTCATTTTGATAATTCGAAGCGTTCGATGTGTAGAACTCCTCGAATATTATATGTTTGTAAAAATCACGTTGATCGGATATCGTTAGTTATCTCATCGGATCAGTTTTTTTGTCAACTGTTAATTTGTTCACCGTTCATTTTTTTTTAAAAACAAAACTGATTTGATCATATAGCTATTGATATCCGATTAACGTGATTTTTTACAGACATATAGTACTCGACGAGTTCTACACATTGAACAGTTTAGATTATCAAAATCGGACCTATGATGGCCCTCATAGGCCGAACAACACCGTCCTGTGTAAATTTTTTGTGCACCCGCCTATATAAATTTATACCGGCCCTGTTTGGTAGAGCTGTGGGAAAGTACTTATAGCTTATGCCTCAACAACTTATAGCTTATAACTTTCAGCTTAAGCTGATTTCCAACTTTTTTTTAAAGCATCTCCTGCCCCACTCAAAGAATAAGCTGATTTCTGACTTCCAAAAAGCTATAAGCTATAAGCTATAAGCTAAATCAAACACATCAAAATAGCTTAAATTAATCTGAAAGCTGAAATAAGCAGTTTTTAAGCTGCACCAAACAGGCACATAAGACGGTGGTGTCAATTCACCACCTTTTTTCTTAATTATTTGTTTTTTATTATTTTTATGTGGAGCAGGTGACAATTCACTCATCAAATTTTTTTTTTTAAATTAATAATTTTTTAATATTTGTTTTGGATAAACTATACTTACCTTCATAAATTTTGCAAAAAAAAAATTAATCTCACATTTAAAAAAAATTATACTAATATCTTTTTTAATAAAGTTAGAGATTGAAACTAATGCAGATAGTAAATAAACATTGAAACAAATGAAGATAAAAATACATTTTAATTGATTGCTGATAGTAACATCTTTTTTTATTCATACGACTGTAATTAAAACCTCAAAAGATGTTAATATAATTATATAAAAATATAAATATTATTATTATTATTATTATTATTTTATTTTTTATTTTAGAGCAGGTAAACACTTACAAAATTTGCATCCATTATTTAATACGTTAACACTAGTGGTTCTCGAAGAATAAGAAAAAAAAAATAGAATTCCACGTACAAAATGAAAAGACGAAGGAGCCTTCTAACTCTCTTGAACTGTCATCGCAATTGCATCACTTAAATAATTTTGTATTTGCATTTTATTTTCTTTGGTTTAAATTTGATTGCAAGTTAAATTTGTGGAACATATTATACATGTGCACTAGGTTGATTTAGTTGAATTTGTTAGAATTTTAATGCATTAGAACATGCGCCTAATACTACTTTAATTGATTTTTTGTGATACTTTAATTGATTTTTTGACATAGTAGTATATGTCCATTTGATTTTTGTTGGCCTCTTGTTTTAGTATGAATAAATATTTTTTTTTATAAGTTTTTATATATATATTTTTTGTTGGTTCGACCAAGAACGTATTTGATAATATTCATTATATAAAACTTTGCCAAGGACAATTATAAAATAACATATATTTGTGTGTTTCTTTTCTTTTTTTTCTCTATTATATTGTATTAGATGTCATTTTATTTATAAATTGAGAATTAAAATTTAAAACTTTACATGACTCCATCAAAAAATAAATAATTCTGAAACCACCAAACATGACATGAACTTGAGACTAAAACATGTGAATGAGAGATTCTACTGCCTACAAGACAAAACTATGAGTTGTATGTGAGTTGTAGTTTGATCCAGAAATCTACCATGTGCTCCAGCTCCTTTTCTGAAATAAAGACAGACTATACCATTTTATTAAGGGGTCAATTAGATCAGAATTTAGTGGTTGATTAGTAGGTAGAATATACCCAAACATCAGTTTGTTTGTAGTCAAAATGGTTCTGCAAAAATAATTTTTTTGGTCTATTTTGAACAAAAATTAAAGTGGCTTTCACACCTGTTGCATATCGAATTCTGAATTAAAGAAAGACTATACCATTTTATTAAGGGGTCAATTAGATCAGAATTTAGTGGTTGATTAGTAAGTAGAATATGTTGGAAAATTTGGTTTTATTGACTTATTTTGGGCTATTTTTGAGCCCACGTTTAAGTAGGGTCCACATGTTTTTTTGAGGTGGGTTCAAGGAGGTGATGTGTTCCTTGCCGCATAGCAAGTTACACGGTGAAGACGGTTCGTCAAAACTATTTATGAGTGAATGGGAAGTTGACGTCGTTTTCGGATTCGTGAAATGAACATTTAAAGAATTAAATATGGGTTTCCTTGAAATGGGTTGTCTCACATTGAAACTTGAAGAGAACTTATGTATGTATATAAGTTTTAGGTGACAACACTTAGGTTGGGCCCCAAGGGGCATCCCAAGTTTGTAGAAATGAGGAGTTATGGACAAATAGAACCTTAGCTCAAACCACCACACTGTCGTCCGTCCGACCGGCGGGTTATGGACAAAATTCATTTGGATTTTTTCAAAAATTCTTGCAGGAAATTATTTGAATTCAAATTTTTGTCCAAAATTTGTGCCTCTTCCAAATTCCACAACAGTTTCAAATTTCGAACATATTGAAATAGCCCAGATAGATTTTGTTCTCTGCAAAATAAACTGTAAATTCATTTTGGTTGCCTTCCTTTTGCTCTCTTGCATCAATTATTCTTCACATTATTTTAGGAAAAAATTCAGAGAGTTTAGAACACAGGTTTTGTTCGCTGAACAAATTATTTGGAGTGCTACTACAATTTGTAAAGATCATTGTATCCTAGGAGATAGACCCCATTTTTCCGTAAGCACTATAGTAGGACGAATCTATCTTAAGGACAGAGTGTCACACACTTGACTTGATCTTTTTATTATTCATTCGGTTTGGTAAAATAAATTCGGTACGTTATTTATTTTATTTGTTTGATTTGGTTTCAATTTATTTATTGTACACAGAAGATTGTTCCAGCAATCTTAAGACAGATTCGAATTATTCTGTTTACAGAATTTTTCGTTTGTTTCATTTTCTCTTTCTTCTTCTTATAGAAATTCTTTTCTGTGATTTTACAAAATAATATTCTGGTTGGAAAACAAATAGTAGTAATATATTGTTTGACAGATAATAGTAATATATTGTCTATTTTCTTTGACAACTAGTAGTAATATACTGGTGTCATTAACAATTCAGAATATTTATTTGTGAAATTTTGTCAAAAATTAATTTTGGTTTTCAGAAATTATTTCTGAGTGTTCATTAATTAAAATTCTGTTTCAGTATTTTAATTGCTGAAGTGTTACGGAAATTTAATTTTCTGTGTAGAATTAATTTCGTTAAATAAAATTTTATTTTATTTTCAAATTAATTGAAAATAAAAGTTACAATTCTTGCTTCTTTTATTTTGCAGAATTTAATTCTGTGATTTTAGTTTAAAATTTATGTGTAGTACAAAATTCTAATTATAATTTTGTTTTCTAATTTAGAATTTATAGCTACTGAAACTGGCAAACTAATGCTCAAACAAGTACTAGTACGATGGCTGCAATTACGCCTACCCCTCCTCCTGTTGTGACTATGCTAGTTAATTACGGTGAGAAGCTAGAGAGGTTCTCAGGAACTGATTTTAAAAGATGACAACAGAAAATGTTGTTCTAACTTATAACTCTAAATCTGGTACGCTTTTTCCATGAGGATGCTCCTATTTTGAAAGACGATGAAACTAACCGGCAAGTGGTTGCTGCGGTCGATGCTTAGAAACATACTGATTTCGTTTGCCGGAACTGCATCTTGAATGGACTTGACAACACATTATACAACGTCTACAGTCCTATCAAGACAGCAAAGGAACTTTGGGAGTCTTTGGAGAAAAAGTGCAAAACAGAAGATGTTAGCTCAAAGAAATTTGTGGTTGGCAAATTCCTGAACTTTGTGATGGTTGATTCTAAAACTGTGATCAGCCAAGTTCAAGATCTTCAATTCATTCTGCATGATATTCACGTAGAAGGCATGTTTCTCAGTGAATCCTTTCAAGTTGCAGCCTGTAGACGTCCCCGAACGCCCCGGGAGGGTGATCCCCCGTTTTGTTCATTTAGGCTCACTACAGTTCAGACTCTCAAATTGTCACGGTTCTAAATTTGAACCAAAGAGTCCAAATCCGGCAAATCGTTTTGAGAAAACAGATTTTTTTAGAAAGAAGTGCCAAACATGGACTGCTTTGCTAGATATAGAGTCGCCACCTAAATGTTTTGTTTTGGGGGAAAATTAGGAAACCCTGACTCGTTGCCTAAGGCCACGTGTCCGTCATCACCAAAGTTGCCTCAGCTTGGAAACTTGGGTACGATTGGGGAAGGTCACTTCGTGAGCACCCTCGCTCGCCCGATCAAAGATCGGCCTCTACTAACCATGATATCTAGTTTTGAAAACGTTATGTGTTCTTATTCCGATTATTAGCCTAGATTTACTATGTGATGCACACAGTATACAAGTATAGACTGGATCGTTTGAATTGGAACAAAACATTTCATGTTTGTTTATTTTGAAAATGGTTTGATGGTGCTACCCGCAAGTAGGCTAAGACGTGGATTTGCCACCCTCGGGTGGGCTTAGAAAACATGATTTTGCCACTATCTAGTGGGCTTAAAACTCACAGTCAACGAATTGTTCCAATTCAAATAACCCAACCTTCACCCACAGGCATTCAGGCAAATATATCACATAAGCATATAGCCTCATGGTAAGCATGCTATCATGGCAGTCACTCACACGCATGCAAGGATGCTAAAACATAAAAACTTACCGAGTACTCCAAGCCAAAACAGAAGCTAATTAGAAATCCATGCATGATCCTAACTATACAAAAATGCCTAATACAACACATGCAAAATGCAACTAAGACAGGCTCGGCTATTCTAAGGATGGCCTGTGAAATGCTACAGCTAACATGTATTCAACTCGGAATTGAAATACAATGCAGTTAGTATGATGCGCCGAGCCCGGTGCATGCAAGACAGATGAATGAATGCAAGACATACATCACACACACGCACACTTATTACAACATTGCCCTCGCGTAGAGGGTCCGAAAGAATAATACAGTCCCAAATGAATAAATAATACAGTCCCAAATAAATACAAAATCCTAATTAATTAACACATTACTCTAGAAAAACAATAAATTGCACACAAATCTATGAATTGCCTCAGCTCTGTTCCGAATGATGGATGATGCATGCTTGAGTCGCCTTGCGCGAAAATCCACTGCGATGCCCCGGTTTGCCTCTGTTTGCAATTGTTCTCGGGATGCGTGCCAAGCTCCGGAAGGCTGTTGATTTCTGATTTGCTGCAACAGAGAGCAACAAAGGGGCATGGCAATGTATTTTCACATATGTATGCTTGACTACTCTTCAAGGAGTGTAGTCTTCGATCCTCGTGCCACCAATCACGCATATCGATGCATGATGGCCGAGAAGTCGAATTGCACGACTCAATATGAAATGAATGCACATGAAAATACAACAAGACCTAAACTCCATCATGGGTGATCCAGAGTATCGGCGACCGGGAATTGAGACATATTCCGTCACTCGGAGTACGAAACGTTCCTCGTTTCTCGTGCTCGGGCTAACTCCTATCCCAAACACAATGTAATATGCATGACATGCATGAATGCAATCCTAACATGTAACCTAGTATACACAATGCTATGAAATGGCATACACAATGCACGATGTAACGAGGCATACACATTGCTCTAACATACAATCTAGCATACGTAATGCTATGAAATGAAATGGCATACGCAATGCATAATGGACTTACACTAACATGAGCGGACCTCAGCCACACTCACATCAGTAGCCATTAGATGAAAATGAGACTATTGAAATGCGTGCACACATGCACGCAAACCGAGGACCGAACCTAAGGCATAGTATGCAACTCTAACAAGGCATGGCAAGGCATGAAATATGGCATACAAGTATGTAATTTCTAGCACTAAAATGTGATGCAAAATGGTCCCGAAACCGATGCATGAGATGAATCCCGAAACTCGAAACTAGGCACATGGAATGACTTATAGCTATACAAAGCATGCATTATTTGATCATGAAGCATGAAGACAGAACCAAGGCAGTCCTAAAACATGAACATTTCTAGTTCAAAGAATGGCCAAAAGATGCTAGCATGGTGGACAAAAATAGCATGCAATTTTGACTAGCAAACATGGTTTACATGGCAAGTATAGGATGCACATGGAATCTCACCAAACCAGAAAAAATCAGTGAATAAAACATGTGAAAATAGGCCCAAATAACCACTGATATGCAACCATGGTATGCAAAAATAATGAGTTACTTTGGAGGGCCATGCAAGGAGTTATTAAGCACATGCAAGGTAGACATTTAGCATGGCATAAACAACTATGAAAATCAAATATGGTAGTCCTAAAACTCACCAAATTGACCCTAGAAAGTGACTTCGAAGCATGCAAGGTAGGGTCTCTTTGGAAGGCCAAAAAGGCCACCAAACAAGAGAAGGAGAGAGGGGGTCACCCCCCTCTGATTTGGAGGCTCAAAATAGTGTGCTAGCCACTGAAAATCCACTAGATTTCAGTGGCTAGAAGGCCAAACAAAGCATGCAACAAAAGCTTAGGTGTAAGGCTCAAAACAAGGGACAATCAAGCATAAAAGGAAGCATGAGACCTTAAATAAGAAAATTCCCTTAGTAAAACATGAAGATGATGTCAAAACAAGCCTTTTTTTAGTTTACAACAAATCTCAAAAATGAACACAAATAGGGCTAATCTATCATGCAAAAATGGCCCTAAAAGAGAAAATAGAGAGAAAGGACAGCAGCTGGCCCCAAACAGTGAAGAGCCCTTCAACAAAGTTTAAGAGGGGCTCAAAAAAAGACATTTCACAGTTTATAACCAAGTCCAAAATAGCTCACAAATAAGCCTAAAATATCATGCAAAAATAGGCCTAAAAGAGGGATAAAGAGGCAAGTGGTATCAGCTGACCTCAAACAGAGGAGAGCCCTTCAACAAAGTTGAAGAGGGGCTCAAAAAAAGACATTTAACATTTTATGACAGAGTCCAAAACAGCTCAAAAATAAGCCTAAAATATCATGCAAAAATAGGCCTAAAAGAGAGTTAAAGAGACAAGTGGCAGTAGGAGACCTCAAACAGCAAGAGGTCCTTGATTAAACATGAAAAGGGGCTCAAAATATGACTATTTACAGTTCAGGTCGGAGCCCAAAAATACTTGCAAATAAGGCTAACCAATCATGCAAAATAAGGCAAGAAAAGAGGAAATAGGGACCCACCCTTGAAGAGAAGCTTTCCAACAGCTTTTGGTCCAAATTTTTGAGCTTTTAACCTTTGCAAATGGCCTCCAAGGTGCTGGAATGAGTAGTGGAGGTGTTGTGCTATGGGTTGTAGTGCAAATATGCAAGAAATATGGACTTTTAGCACCAAAAGAGAGAGATATATGGAGATGTATGTATAATTCTAGCCCAAAAGCTTCTAACCCTTAACAATGGAGGAGGAGTGTGTGTTATATAGAGGGAGAGAGGCTAAGCTTATTTTGAAATCAAAAAATGGGGGAAAAACCAATTTGAATAGACCAAAACAAGAGGCAAAATCTCGGACAGTGGATCCAGTGGAAAATAGCTGGCACAGTTGGAATACACTCACAGGGGCAAGAATGGCCGGCCAGCTCAAAAGGGCCAAAGTGGTCAACCGACCAAGCAAGTGGCCAGCCGACCAGTTTAGGTGGCCGACTGACCAGGTCAAAAGGTTCAAAGTGGCCGGCCACCCCCATAGGATGAAGCCCTAGAAGTTAGCTTTCCAATGCTATAAACCTTGCATCAACATTCCTCCTGTGCAAAACGTTATGCCAGTTTTCGTGAAGCCGCGCAGATTCGGTCCAAAAGGACTTCAACCAACCATATCTCCCCCACCCGAACTTGTCCTTAGGAGATTCTTGAGTGAAAAATGAAGCCCCGGAAGTAAGATTTCCAACGGTGGTGGCCTCATATCTTAATTCCTCCTGTGCAAAGAGTTATGCCCGTTTCGGTGAAGCCGCACAGATGTTTTCCTCCTTCTCGGATTCATGCTAAATCACTTTTGACCAAAAAAAGCTGGCTTTTTAGAAAAATTGATGGCCTCCCACTCTCCTACAACCTTTCTAACAGTGAAAATAAGGTCTCCACCAAAAATGAACCAAGACGGATGCAAAACGGAGGTTCGGGGGCCGAAACACGCAGTTTGGGGCCCCGAAAACAGGCTGTTAGGCACCGGAAGTGGCGTTCGACCACGAAGTTGGTCTTTTAGACCACAGTGTCCCTCAAAAGGGAGGAAATAAGGTGTATGCCAAAAACCGGAGCAAACGGAGGTGGTTAAGCGGTCCCGAACTGAGGCACACAGCTGACGGCTCCGAAAAATCGAAAACCGGGCTCCAAACGGGAAAAATGGCCTACGACCACGAAACGTAACCTACAGCCACTAAGAGATGATCTACGAGACCTCTCCCTCCCTTTGGGTAGAGAAAACAAAGAAAACAGAACCTGGTTCGCAAACCGAGGCAAAGCACAAAAGAGCCCCGAAGTTTGGAGGCAAGGCTCGCAGCCGAGACTCCGCAACCTCAGAACGAGCACAATATGCAACATCACCAAGCGCTCAATCGGTGACGTCTGAGTCTTAAGGTCGGTCAAAAATGGGGTGTCTATAGTTGCCCCTCTTTGACAAAACTCGAAAGTCATGCGTGACGGGAGTGAATGTCAAAGCCCAAAGACGACCCATTTTTGAAAAAGCCGAAGACTTAGACAAACAGGCAAGATAACAAAGATGTGCCCGCAGGCAGGGGGGCAAGATGCAAAATGATATGCACAAAGCCGGACGTAACTCATGATTATGCAAAACAGCAAGCATATACAAATCTAACTACATTTCATGTAGTAAGGATGATGTAAATAAAGCTGTAACGAAACAAATATTCACAATAAATGCGACAGTTTTAAGCGGGGAGGCAAATCAAACTACATTTCATGCAGTTATGATGCAATCTTAGCGAGCATGTGTGATAGATACACAAAAGTGAAGAGAGTGTGATGGATACACTATATGAATAAAGTGTGATTGATACACTAAGTGAAGCAAAGTGTGATAGATACACAAAACGAAACGAGTGTGATGGATACACTAAGCAAACATGTGATAGATACACTAAGCGAACGTGTGTGATGGATACATAAAGTGAACGCGTGATAGATACACAAAATGAGCATAATGTGAAGCAAGTGTGATGGATACACTATATGAAGCAAAGTGTGATAGACACTAAAAGTGAATACAAAGTGTGATAGATGCACTATGTGAAGCAAAGTATGATGGATATACAAAAAGTGAATGCAAAGTGTGATAGATGCACTAAGTGAACAGAGTGTGATTGATACACTGAAGGTGAACACAAAGTGTGATAGATACACTATGTCAACAGGTGTGATGAACACAAAGTGTGATAGATGCACTAAGTGAACAGAGTATGATGATACACTAAAAGTGAACACAAAGTGTGATAAATGAACTATGTAAATAGAGTATGATAGATACACTAAAAGTGAACACAAAGTGTGATAGATGCACGATGTGAACAGAGTATGATAGATACACTAAAAGCGAACACAAAGTGTGATAGATGCACCAAGTGAACAGAGTGTGATTAATACACTAAAAGCGAACACAAAGTGTGATAGATGCACTAAGTAAACAGAGTGTGATAGATACACTAAAAGTGAACACAAAGTGTGATAGATGCACTAAGTGAACAGAGTATGATAGATACACTAAAAGTGAACACAAAGTGTGATAGATGCACTAAGTGAACAGAGTGTGAATGATACACTAAAAGTGAACACAAAGTGTGATAGATGCACTAAGTGAACAGAGTGTGATTGATGAAGTGTGACGGATACATAAAAGGTTAACACAAAGTGTGATAGATGCACTATGCGAACGGAGTGTGATGGATACACTAAAAGTGAACACAAAGTGTGATAGATGCATTATGTGAACAGAGTATGATTGATATACTAAAAGCGAACACAAAGTGTGATAGATGCACTATGCGAACGGAGTGTGATGGATACACTAAAAGTAAACACAAAGTGTGATAGATGCACTAAGTGAACATAGTGTGATTGATACACTAAAAGTGAACACAAAGTGTGATAGATGCACTAAGTGAACAGAGTGTGATTGATGAAGTGTGATGGATACATAAAAGGTTAACACAAAGTGTGATAGATGCACTATGCGAACGGAGTGTGATGGATACACTAAAAGTGAACACAAAGTGTGATAGATGCACTATGTAAACAGAGTATGATTGATATACTAAAAGAGAACACAAAGTGCGATAGATGCACTATGTGAATAGAGTATGATTGATATACTAAAAGCGAACACAAAGTGTGATAGATGCACTATGTGAACAGAGTATGATAGATACACTAAAAGCGAACACAAAGTGTGATAGATGCACTAAGAGAACAGAGTGTAATTGATACACTAAATGAATGATCTTAAACGGAACTTCTTTGAATGAATTGTACATACAATATCGTGCATGAATGAGAAAGAAACTTGATAGGTACAATGCATTACAATGCATGATGCTTAAGGAAAACAATAAATGGACAAAACAGCGCTTTAGAAAGCACCTCATGAGGTGAGTGGCGGTGAACTGCTCTGCTCCGATGGGGATCTTCCCCTGTGCTCTTCGAACACTTACCTTCAACTTACAGTACAAAGGCTCTGAAATACTGACAAGGGTTCTTCATGTAGAACACTTTGGACGCTGCCTTTCTTCCTGATCATATTCACAACTTTCCCTATTCTCCAACGGGGTGACAGACTAGGTTGGTTCAGTATCCAGAATTGAGGTGCATACACGCTATCTCAACCTATGGGGCTTCCATACAGATTTCAAGTCGGGGACACGCCCCTGGGTATTTAAACCAGACTTTAGTCCCGAAAATCCCGAACCTTTACATTCTAGGCATCAGCCATTCGAACTCTAGTTTCCACCGTCGCAGTTGGTCTCCTAGGAACTCATTGCAAACACGGCCAAGATGTCCCTGGCATGAAACGGTACTCGAGGAGAGCACTTTTGATCGCCATTCTGGCTTGAAGCAGACTTGATCTTGAGCTTGAGGTAGAGGCACACTCGTACTTCAGAGCAATGGCAAGACCTGAAGAGTTACACACGGAATGTAGTCTCGGAACTTACTGAAGTTGAAACAAACTCAGATACCCGACATTTCCTCTTTTCTTTTGCTTTGTAGTCTGGAACCCATATAGCTTCAAATAGGTCCTAGTTTTACTGTTCTGACATGACCTGGGTTGAAACCTGCGGTTTTATGAAAGAACAAATACTATTTTGCACAAATGTGGAGAATGGCACAGTATTCTGAGCACAAAACAATTTTATTTTGAAATCGAAATTGAAAATGAATTCTTAACTGGGTATTGAGTCTACGAATGAACACAGCGCATCACGACTCAACGAAGGAAAACAAAAGTAAACACCCTAAACACATCAAGACACGCTCGGAACGACTCAAAGCAAGAATCGAGACGAACAAAACAAAAGACATGACACACAGACGTATTACAAAGACGAGAGACCTCTCAATGCACGAGGAGCCAGTTTCTCCGGGTATTATTTCTTACCCTTTCTAATTTGTGATTCTCATATCACTCGGCCCTCAGGCTCTGTTTTTCTGAAAAAGCCATTTTCTCACTTTTTCTCTCAGCTCACATCTCTCTATTCTTCAATCTCTCATTTTTTTCATCCCTTCCCTGGGTAGTTGATGGATAAGCTGGAAATTGTGGGCTCTTGCCCCTAGTATTCTACCAGATTCTCAATCTTGTTCACAACAGTGAGTTTCTCCCACAGAGGGGCTGCGTTACAACTGGGTGTGTAGCAAATCTGCAGCTAGCATCGGTTGATGATGCTTTGCTGGGCAGTTTGGACATGATCAGATCTGTCCAGATGAGGGAGTGGAATATCTTGGTCCATTCCAGTTCGTGCTTCGCACTTGACTTGATACCTCGTTGCTTGGAGGATGTGAGAGCTTTCTCCCCTGTTGTGGTCAGCTTCAGTGGTGCCTTTTTCCGGCAGGTAGAGTGTCCTTCTTGGCAAGTATGGTGCCCTTTCTAGCAAATGCATTGACAACAGGGAAAAGACAGGAAGCTTGACTCAATTGTGCCCCTAGTTCATTATTTTGACCATTTTTTTTTGGTTTTGGCTTTCTACTAAAACAATTTTGACCAACATGAAAGTTAGATTAACACGCTTGTTCGATTTTCTGATTCAAAATCATGCAAGTTAGGTTATGAGCACTGAAAATTTTCCTTTCTTGGGTCCAAGAAAAAGGTCCAGTTTTGAAAAAATGGAATAGTTTTCGAGAGAAGATCAGTCAACCTTAGTAAAAATTCTCAAAAACTGTTTTTTCAAATGACCACTGCTCAACAAGCATAGAACCCACTCTCGAGATGCACAACCTCAGATTCGAAGGAAAATTGCCCCTTGCTTGAGGGGAGCTACATGGCAACGGACAGTCGCCCCTTGTTTGAACGGCACTGCAGCGCATTAAATGGCAACAGAAAGTTGCCCCTTGTTTGAACGGCACCATAGTGCATTGAATGGCAATGAAAAGTTGCCCCTTGTCTGAACGGCACCACAGCGCATTGAATGGCAATGGAAAGTTGCCCCTTGTCTGAATGGCCCCGCAGCGCATTGTAGTCAGTCCTCAGAGTGACGAACACAACCAAATTCTCGGATACAGAGAAAGCAAAGATGATCAAAACCATTACATGGGCACAATCAATTTGAAGTGTTTTACGGCTGGACTTCAGAATAAAGTTGCCTACGTATCCCAAAGATGGGAATCAAGCCTTACGTAGTTCGGGGTTAAGGTACACTCAGGTATTAACCTCTCCTTTTGCGCTCCAACTTTTGCCAAGGCCGCCCTTCCGGGTTTTCAACCTTGCGAGCTCTATTTTTCTTTTCTTTTTTATTTCTTTTGTATTTTCTTTTTTCTTTTTCATCTTTTCTTTTTATTTTCTTCATTTTTTTTGCCTTCTTTTTTTGCATTCTCTTTTTTTGTATTTTTCTCTTGCTCTAACTTTTGCCTGGGTCGCCCTTCCGGGTTTTCGGCCAAGCGAGCCTCTCAAAGGGTAAAAGTGTAACAAGTCCATGTCAAATGGTTTTGAGATCCTGAAGTCATCTAAGTCCAGAAAAATGGCTGTTGTTTGCTGACGATGCAGGAGTCCATCCAATAGGGGGTTGAATTTGCCCTTAGTGTTGCGGATAGAAACTCAGTTGTTCTTCAGCAGAAACTGTCTTCTTTGCTCCCTTCTGGGATTTGGCATTCTTGCCGACCTTCTTTGATTTGTGGAATGATCCATCTTCGGCTCCTCGAGCACATTTGAAATCCTTTTGCCCCTAGTTCGAGGGGTGCTCCTGATCTAGCTTTGCAAGCTTCTTGATCTGACTTTGTCGCTGCTACTTCACAGGCTGCTTTTGATCCGGCCACACAGGCCTTACATTATAGTTGACCGTTGAACATTCCGAATCCAAGTTCAAGTTTTGAAATCAAGAGGGGTGAAGTCTCGAGGTTGAGAGCGATCCTAGACTGCACAATCTGAAGAAAGATTCCACACAGGTCTTCGCAGAACCGCGCAAAACATTTTTTGAAATCTTTTAAGAAAGCGACCAGTCGCTCGCGCTAAAGATAGTGTAGAACCAATCTGGATCAAGCCAGGATCCTTCCCAGTACTCACACTAGCAAGCATGATTTCATTCATTAAGGGCTTAGCATGCCTCTCTTTCTCTCAATTGATCAAAAAAAATTTTCAAATCCCGAGGAATTCCTTCCTCTTTGTTTTCACCGTAGTGTTCAAAAAGTTTTGAAAAACTTAGGTCAATGCAATGAATTCAAGGCACAGAAAAGTAGGTGAAAAGTACTGCCGTTTGATTCAAATTTTCTGGCATAACTGGCGCACGGCCGAAGCAAATACAAGAATGTGAATATCACTGCTGTTTCATTGAGATCTGTTGGCACAACTGGCTCCTCGGTAGAAACAGACTCAAAGAAAGCAAAAAGACAAACACGAAACAAAACAGTGATGTCCGAGGTAACGCCCCTGGGATCACCCGACTCCTATACAACAAGACTGACTCGATACGACAAGACAAACCTCAACTGACTCAGTATGAAAAGACTGACTCAAAACAAAAGGACAGACTCAAAACAAAACAACAAGATTGACTCAATACCCAAGTCAGAATGTAACATTCGCCAAATGCTCAAAACGGTGCGTGCCATACGCCATATCTGGAGTAAATCGAGTGCTATCTGCAGGTGGTTCATCCCTTGATCACATCACATTATCCCCCACAAGTTCACTGATCAAGTGCCGATAGACTTTGCAGGACCTGGTGCGGCAATGACCCTGTTGTCAAACAGATCTTGTACATCATGGCGCAGATGAAAGCAACTGTCAGTGTCATGACCGGTTTGTTGATGGTAGGCACAGTATTTAGTCTGGTCATGCTTTGTAGGGATAGGATCGGGTAGGGGCCGTTGTTCCAACGGTTTCAGATGTCCTTTCCAGAGTAAGACCTCTAGAGCCTTTGACAAAGGCATATGAAGTGGAGTGAAAACCCTCTTGACTCGAGGTGGGTATTTGGTTCTTTGTGAGCTACTTCCGGACGCACCGGTGAATAGGGTAGCTATTTTTGATGCGGTGGTGGTGACCATGCCCACTTTAATAGATCTCGCAGCTGCATCACCACTGGTGGTTGCATTCGAACCGCGGGAAAATGCCCTCCTGGGCTGCTCCTTCTCCTGGTTAATGAGGCCCTGCTTCATGACATCCTCAATTTGTACTCCCATCTCATGTAGGTTTGAAAAGGTGGAGAAGGGGAGAACAATCATTTTCTGCATAAGCTTGGGCTGGAGATTGCGCACAATCATCTGAATTTGATCTTTGTTAGTGGGCCTAAGGGTCATCATTGAGGCCTTGGCCCTCCAGCGGGCTACAAAATCAGAAAAACTCTCCTTAGGTTCTTGCCTTGTTGTCTCAAGATCACGGGTTGTGACCTCAATTTGCGTGTTATAGGAGTATTGCGCAACGAAGGCCTCGGCCATCTCATCCCAGTTCCATTTGACATCGTCTTCTAATTTTGCATACCAGATAGCGGCCACACCTGACAGGGTCCGGCCGAACAATGAAAGCTTCTGCGGTCTGGTGAGGCCCATCGGCCGTAGTATATCTGAGAACAACCGGAGATGCACCAGGGGATCCCCAGATCCGTCAAAGCAGTCAATATGTGGCATTTTAAAGCGGTCTGGCAGCGTCACAACCACATCGGTATACCCATCCTCAATGTCCGGAATGGACTTCACACCCTGAGATTTCTTGAACAGTTTTTCAAGCTTGCTCACCTTCAATGCTGTGGGGTCCACCTCGGACTCAAAGGGAGAATCCGGCAGGTTGGTGGGTGTTTTGGGTAATTGGGGTAGGATTGGGGGCGGAGCCAGTCTTGTCGGAATGTCCGTATCTCCTTGGCCATTTGGTGCCTCCTCGGGTGCTGGAACTCCTGGTGGGGGAGGGGCTTGGTGCGAAGCAGATGCTCCGATTTGCTGTTGCAGCCTGGCAATTAGCTCAGCCTACTGGGCCATGATCTCGACCTGCTGTTTGGCAAATTCTGCTTGACGGGCAGCGTCCTGCTGCATGAGTTTCATACTATTTTAGAGTTGACGTATCATTTCCTCCATCCCTGCCATGTTCTGCTGTTCCGGCTGACTGATTGGTGAGGTGATTAAAAACTGATAAAAACTGAGGCCTCAGCCTGACTATTCACTGGTGGGGTGGATAAGGGCCACTGATCTGGTAACTGTTGGACGGGTGATCTGTGCCTGACTGGCCCCTTTTACCCTACCTCTGGCGGAGGAACACTGATTTGCCCTTGAACTGAATCTCTGACCTGACAAAGTCTATCAGCACAAATCCGATGAACCTCGGGGGATATCGGAGCCTTCTGAAGCTATGGTTCCAAGACTACCTCCCTAGCAAAAGAGAAAACATACAGCATCTCAGCCTGATTTCACCAAAACAGATATGAGCAGTTGAATAACTGTGCTCTCTACTGAATTCTGCCCAAAATTCTACCGGTGAACTGATACCCTCAGGTAAAATTGATTCCCAGATACTGATGCCCGCAGGCCTGATACCCAGACTTGCAAACTGTTACATGCATTCCTGTAGGGACACACCCTAAAAGCACATAGCAAGCAAGTGAGAGCCAAAACACCCCTATGTTGGGGTAGGGTTTCCCTGTCCTATTTTGTCAGGAGCTAGGGTTTCACTACGCACGCAGCGGTTTCAAACAACCTATGATCAGGTAAGCAACCTGTCCTAGCTTGGAATGGCCACTATGGATTCCAAATATGACTAGGTCGAATGGTCAAAAAGGTGCCCCGGCAAAACCGGGGTTTGTGTTCCCATACTAGCAGAGCCCACAACCGGTCAGCCTTATGGTCATGCCTTGACAAGACAAGCCTCCGGCAAACCGTTCAGGAATAGCAGATGGCAAACACGGTGTCCTAGGCGCACCAATGCAAATGCAATGCAAAGAAACACACAAGTGTAGCCAAAAACAGATATCATGAGTTCGAGTCAAGTTCTCTAAATCCCCAGCAGAGTCGCCAGAAACTGTAACAAGCCCCGCGGGGGACCTCGCTACAGCTCGGACTCTCAATTGTAGTCACGGTTCCTAAATCTGAACCAAAGAGTCCAAACC
>NW_021026285.1:475512-495673 GCF_004153795.1 Camellia sinensis | reverse complement strand
GACAGATTCAAGATAGTCCCAAAACATGCATATTTCTTTTTTATAACAAGTCTCAAAAATGAACACAAATAGGGCTAATCTATCATGCAAAAATGGCCCTAAAGGAGAGATTAAACACAAGGGACAGAAGCTGACCCCAAATGGAAAAGATCCCTTCAACAAAGTTGAAGAGGGGCTCAAAGTGAAGCACTTTACAGTTTACATTAAGTCTTGAAAATGAACAAAAGTGAAGCTAAATCAGTATGCAAGAAAAAGGCCTAAAAGAGGGATAAAGAGGCAAGTGGTAGCAGCTGACCTCAAACAGAGGATATCCCTTCAACAAAGTTGAAGAGGAGCTCAAAAAAAGACATTTCACATTTTATGACCAAGTCTAAAACAACTCACAAATAAGCCTAAAATACTATGCAAAAATTGGCCTAAAAGAGAGATAAAGAGGCAAGTGGTAGTAGGAGACCTCAAACAGCAGGAGGTCCTTGATCAAACATGAAAAGGGGCTCAAAATATGACTATTTACAGTTTGGGTCGGGGCCCAAAAAATCTTTCAAGTATGGCTTAGATAGCATGCAAAACAAGACAAGAAAGAGGGAAAAAGGGACTCACCCTTGTAGAGCCAAGCTTCAACAACTTTTGGGCCACGTTTGGGAGCTCTTCACCTCTGGAAAGCAGCCTCAAGTTGCTGGAATGGAGTGTAGATTGATAGGCTAGGAGTTGATGTAGAAATGGCCAAGAACCAAGGTATTTTGAAGCTTGGATGAGAGGGATAGAGAGAGATGTGTATACCAAGCTCAAAACAATTTTTCTAACCCTCTCAAATGCAGCTGGAAGTGCTGGTTTTATAGAGGGAGGAGGGGAGGAAAAGGGGGGGAAAATGAATTCAAATTTTCCCCCAAAAGGGAAGACCTTCGGACAGTGGGTCAAATGCAGAATAGCTGGCACAGCTGGAACACACTCAGGAGGGCAAAATTGGTCGGCCAGCTCAAAAGGGCCAAAGTGGTCAACCGACCAGGCAAGTGGCCGGCCGACCAGTTTAGGTGGCCGGCCGACCAGGTCAAAAGGGTCAAAGTGGCCGGCCACCCCTTAGGATGAAGCCCCAGAAGTTAGCTTTCCAATGCCGCAAACCTTGCATCAAAATTCCTCCTGTGCAAAAAGTTGTGCCAGTTTTCGTGAAGCCGCGCAGATTCGGTCCAAAAGGACTTCAACCAACCATATCTTCCCCACCTGAACTTGTCCTTAGGAGATTCTTGAGTGAAAAATGAAGCCCCAGAAGCAATCTTTCCAACGGTGGTGGCCTCATATCTTAATTCCTCTTGTGCAACGAGTTATGCCCGTTTCGGTGAAGCCGCGCAGATGTTTTCCTCCTTCTCGAATTCATGCTGAATCACTTTTGACCAAAAAAAGCTGGCTTTTCAGAAAAATTGCTGGCCTCCCACTCTCCTACAACCTTTCTAACAGTGAAAATAAGGTCTCCACCAAAAATGAACCAAGATGGATGCAAAATGGAGGTTCGGGGGCCGAAACACTCAGTTCGGGGCCCCGAAAACAGGCTGTTAGGCACCGGAAGTGGCGTTTGACCACGAAGTTGGTCTTTTAGACCACAGTATCCCTCAAAAGGGAGGAAATAAGGTGTATGCCAAAAATCGGAGCAAACGGAGGTGGTTAAGCGGTCCCGAACTGAGGCACACGGCTGACGACTCTGAAAAACCGAAAACCGGGCTCCAAACGGGAAAAATGGCCTACGACCACGAAACGTAGCCTACAGCCACTGAGGGATGATCTACGAGACCTCTCCCTCCCTTTGGGAAGAGAAAACAAAGAAAACAGGACCTGGTTCGTAAACCGAGGCAAAGCACAAAAGAGCCCCGAAGTCTGGAGGCAAGGCTCGCAGCCGAGACTCCGCAACCTCAGAACGAGCACAATATGCAACATCACCAAGCGCTCAATCGGTGACGTCTAAGTCTTAAGGTCGGTCAAAAATGGGGTGTCTACACAGCCTTAATTGAGAATTTACCGCAAGACTGGAAGAAATTCAAGAACTTCCTCAAACACAAGCGCAAAGAAATGTCTTTAGAAGAATTGATTGTGCGTTTGAGGATTGAAGAGGACAACCGCAATTCTGAAAAGCGAGCTAGTAAGCATCCAATGGATTCTAAGGCAAATATGGTGGAACATGCTCCAAAAGCAAAGAAACAGAAGTTTTCTAGATAATGTTCATCACAAGGCTCTAAAGGGGGGGGGGGAACTTAAAAGTACAAGTTTAATGGCAAGTGTTACATCTGTGACAAAGAGGGACATCGGGTCAAAGATTACCGTAGCAAAGGCAAAAACAAAAGAAGAATAAGCAGGAAGCCTGCTCAAGCCCATATGATAGAAGTGAACAATATTTCCAATGGTCTAGATGACATAAATCTTTCTGCAATTGTTTCCGAGATAAACCTTGTTAGAAATCCTAAAGAATGGTGGGTGGATACTGGTACTACTCGCCACATCTGTGCCAACAAAAAGATGTTCACATCTTATTCAGTGGTAGACAATGGTGAACAACTTTTTATAGGCAACTCTTCAACTTCTAAAGTTAAAGGACAAGGAAAGATTATTTTGAAGATGACATCTGGAAAAAAAAAACTCACTCTTAACAACGAGCTGCATGTACCGAACATTTGCAGTAATCTTGTTTCTAGATCTTTGTTGAGTAAAAATGGGTTTAGGCTAATTTTTGAAAGTGACAAGTTTGTACTTACCAAAAACGGGATGTATGTAGGAAAATGTTACATGTCCGATGGCCTTTTCAAAATGAATGTAATGACTGTTGTACCCTCTATTATTAATAAAAATACATCTTCTTCTTATTTGCTTGAGTCTTCAAATTTGTAGCATGGTAGACTTGGACATATTAATTATGGATCTTTACGTAGATTAATTAATATGGAATGTTTACCTAAATTTGACATTGATTCAAATCATAAATGTGAAATTTTCATTGAGGTAAAATTATGCAAAACTCCTTTTCATTCAATTGAAAGAAGCACGGAACCACTTGAATTAATTCATAATGACATTTATGATTTTAAATCAATTCAAATTAGAGGTGGGAAAAAGTATTTTATCACTTTTATAGATGACTATACTAGATATAGTTATATTTATTTAATTCGAACCAAGGATGAAACTTTAGAAACTTTCATTTAATATAAGAATGAAGTTGAAAATCAACTTGATAAGAAGATTAAAAAACTTAGAAGTGATAGAGGTGGCAAATATGAATCACGTTTTGGTGAATTTTGTAAAGAACATGGAATAATTTATCAAACCACCGCTCCTTACTCACCTCAACTGCTGAAAGAAAAAATAGGACTTTAAAAGAAATAATAAATGACATGTTAATAAGTTCTGGATTTCCTCAGAACTTGTGGGGGAAAGCAATACTTTCTACTAATTATATTTTAAATAAAGTACCCCGAAAGAAAGTGAATCAAACACCTTATGAAATGTGGCATGGGAGAGTACCATCCTACAAATACTTAAAGTGTGGGGGTGTTTGGCTAAAGTGGCTATTCCTAGTCCTAAAAAGATTAAGATAGGTCCTAAAACTGTTTATTGCTTTTTTATTGGTTATGCAAAAAATAGAAGTGCATATTGGTTTTTGATTTATAAATCAAAACGTTCCAAAATACATGTAAATACTATTATTGAATCTCATAATGCGTCTTTCTTTGAACATGTGTTTCCAAACAAGACTGGACAAGAGACAAGTATTAACAAAAGATCTCATGATGCTATTACTAGTCAGGATCAAGAACATGATCAAGAACAAGAGCAAGAGCAAGAGATAGATCAAAATGAGGAAGAGGAACTTAGGCGTAGTAAACATGTTAGAACCTCAAAATCTTTTAGTCTAGATTTTCTAACTTTTTTGTTAAAAAATTAGCCTTTAACTTTTAAAGAAGCTATATCTAGTCCCAAGGCTCCTTTATAGAAAGAAGCTGTAAATAGTGAAATTGAATCCATATTGCAAAATCACATTTGGGAATTAGTTGAAAGCGGATGGATCAATTGACAATTACAAGGCAAGACTTGTGGTCAAAGATTTCAGATAAAAAGAAGGTCTGCATTACTCTGACACATACTCACAGGTTATTAGAATAACATCCATTAGAATGCTAATTGCTATTGCATCTTTGTACAATCTAGAAATTCATCAAATGGATATGAAAATCGCTTTCTTAAATGGTGAGTTACATGAAGAAATTTACATAGAACAACCAGAAGGATTTTCTGTTCCAAGAAAAGAAAAGAAAGTGTGTAAATCGGTTAAATCATTATATAGTTTAAAACAAGCGCAAAGCCATGGCATGAGAAGTTTAACAAGGCAATGATGTCAAATGGATTTAAAATTAATAAGTCTGACAAATGTGTTTATATTAAAAACACAAACAAAGGTTATGTTATAGTATGTCTTTATGTAGATGATATGGTCATCATAGGTAGTAGTAATGACATGATTAAAATTACTAAGAAAATGTTGAATAAACATTTTGACATGAAGGATATGCGCATTGCTGATGTAATTCTTGGTATAAAAATTACCAAAACATCAGAAGGATACGTTTTGTCACAATCTCATTACATTGATAAAATACTTGACAAATTCAGCAAGGACGATGATCATCTTACTAGAACACCTGTGGCTATTTGTCACGACCCAAACCCGCCCCTATGGGTTTAGCACCGTAACCGGCCAGTAATCCAAGATTACCGAAGGCCTGCTCAACAGTAATACAGTAATACAGAGTACTGGGGCTGGCGGAAGCCAATACAGTAAATAAACAATGTCCAATAAGCTGTGACAGTCTGTATGCAAAAAAACTTTTCGTTCAAATATATACAGTCAGACAAAACAGTATGTACATATATACAATCATTCAGTTCAGGGACCTAATCCCTATTAAACAGTGCCGTAACAGTCTATACAGTCGCATAGAACAGATACAGAGACAGACGGGGAAATTAAAAACACCCCTAAGCCGTAGCTTGACAGGCTCGGAACCTCGCAGTGAGGCACAACGGTTGGCTTGACAAAACTGGAGTTTACCCCGACGCTTCTAGCTGCGGTCTGGTGCCTGTACACCTACATATATATATGAGCAGTGAGCTAAAGCCCAGTGAATAACACCATGCGTAAAGGGATTAAGAATGAATGTCCTTACAGTAATGAAAACAGTTCATTAATTCAATATATCAGTCATTCAGTCATATATGGTACATCCATTAGCATAACAATACAGCAAATAGTAGGTCTTAAAAGACCGAACAGTAAATGATGGCCATCAGTCAGTAACAGTAGTGGTTCCAACAAGGGAACCGACAGAGATCTCTGTAACAGTAACAGTAAACAGTAGTTGCTAAGGATGCCACAATACAGTTCAGAATATAGGACATATATTCATTCAATTAACAGCAACAGTTCAGAAAGCAGTACAGTTCAATTGTTCAGAAGATAATCATTTTGAACATATCCTTACACAGTTGTTACTCACAGAGTTCTGGGCTACAGTAAGGCTAGAGCGTCTCCTCGGAAAGCCAACCCTACACAGTTACAGATTGAACACACACTAAGCTACACAATTGGGAAGGATAATAACTTAATCCCTAATTTGCCTCGGTGTGTTCTACATCTATATCCTCGTTAAGATGCTTTAAACTAGGCCTAATAATGCCTAGGATGAGATGAGAATGCAAAGATACACTTTAAAAACATTTTCAGAAAACATGGGTCACGCTCGAGCGTAGGTTACTCCGCTCGAGCGGACATGCAGAAAAAGGTTTCCGCTCGAGCGTAGACTTACCCGCTCGAGCGTTCTGCAAAACAGTTAAAAGTGCTGGATAGGTGAAAATCACGCTCGATTGGGCGCTCAACACCCGCTCGAGCATGAGACACAATGTCCTGCTCGAGCGTCAATTAGTCCGCTCGAGCGGATTTCAAAACAGAACAAAGTGCTGGGAGCACGATTTCCACGCTCGAGCGCCAGTCACCCCGCTTGAGCGTGAGTCCAAATTCTGGAAATTCCAGATTTGAACCTCAAGCTCAAAACCAAGTTTTAAACCATAAATTTCGATCCTCTTGGGCCAATTTTCCAGAAAACACATCAAAACTCATACTTTAACATGATTCAAGGCTCAATTTGTAAAATCAAAGCCCAAGGGTGTTTCAAACAACTCAATTTCAAACCAAGTTACATGAATATGAAAAACATGCAAACATGCATGAATTTAAACCATTTCAAAGCTTCAATTTCATGCTCTAATGAGCTAACTCTTACAAAACAAGATGAAAACATGGACTTAACATAACTATGACCATGCATGTGACAATTCTCCATGGAATCAACTCAAAATTCAACAATTCAAACATGCATGCATTAATTAAGCTATAATTCAACAATTAAGAGCCATAGCTTGGCTCTAGACTTCAACTTGTTCAAAACCATACAAGAATCAATTCAAAACATACACAAGAGACAATAAATCTACCTTAGGTCTTGTAGTTCAAGATGTACAAGCTCAATTTTGCAAAGAACTCTTTAATTACCAAGCAAAACTCAAGATGAAGCTAAGCTTTCTCCTTTCTCTCCCTCTCTCTCGGTTAAGTGTCACTCAATGGCTGATGAAATGTTTGGTAAAGAGTATAATAAGGCTCAACAATAGTCCAAGTAGTGGGCCACTAGGTGGCACCAATGTAAATAAGGCCAACTATGCAATTTATCAATATTTAATCTAATTTAATCATACCTAATCAGTTTTCAGGTAATTACACTATAAAATCACATAAATTTAAACACAAAAATATGAATAGATAGTCAAACAGTCAACAGATAGAAATGCATTTAAACAGATACAGTTAATCAATCAGTTTCAGATTTCAGTTAGTCAGTTCAGTAGTTTATTTAGTTCACTTATCAGTCATAATCAGTTTCAGTTTAACGGTAATCAGTGGTTATTCGGTAAACAGTGACGAGGGTTGTTACACTATTAATTTGTTTCTTTCTAAGAATGTACAGGAAATTATTTCTCAATTAGAGTATGCCAAATTATTGGAAGCTTAATGTACTTGGTGAACTCCACTCGCCTAGATATAGCTTATGCAGTAAGTAAATTAAGTAGATATACGAGTAATCCAGGAGTAGAACACTGGAAAGCAATTATAAGGGCTCTAAGATACCTCATATTTACTCGTAACATTGGGCACAATTATACTAGATATCTAGTAGTACTTGAAGGATACTGTGATACAAATTGGATATCGGATACTAGAGACTCAAAGTCCACCAGTGGGTATGTCTTTACTCTTGGTGGTACAATTGTATCTTAGAAATCTTCCAAACAGACTTGCATTGCTAGGTCTACTATGGAATCAGAATTCGTAGCTTTAGATAAAGCTGGGGAAGAAGCAGACTAGCTTCGCCACTTCCTTGAAGATATTCCAATGTGGCCAAAACCGGTGCCTACTATTTGCATACATTGTGATAGTCAATCAGTAATAGGTAAAGCACAGAGTCATATGTATAACGGTAAGTCATGGCACATTCGTCGTTGACATAACACCATAAGAAAACTACTCTCTAATGGAATTATTTCCATTGAATGTGTGAAGTCTAAAGACAACATAGCGGATTCACTAACCACATGGTTAGCAAGAGAGATAGTTGAGAATTCATCGAGTGGAATGGAACTTAAGCCTATTAAATAAGAGTTACCACAATGGCAACCCAACCTAGTTGACTGGAGATCCTAAGATCTAGGTTCAAAAGGACAACCGAGCTGTGTATGACTCAGAAGAATCACTGGGGAGTCCAACTCCTACCCATTTCTATGATGAAATAGTGATGTTTGCAGCATTTTTAGGTTAAGTAATACTTTTAATGATTCTTATATCTAGATAAACCGTGTAGAGTATGGCATGATACTCTTCATAAGAATCACCTATGTGAGTGTGAACTGGGCCGGTTCTATGAGATTTGTGAAGGGCTACAATTCTCTAGAGCACTTATGAAAGACCAGGTTATTTAGGGCCAAATGAACACAATAATGAGAATTAAACTGTGTATGGTGATATACTGTGTGAGTTCTATTGTCTTGATTTACACAAATGTATGAACAGTTCAAGACATCATGTTCACTGGTTAGCTAGTAAATCCCATAATGCTCACAAGGGAAGGTTCAAAGCCAAAAACTACTTATCCTTTACAGAATATTCCCAATTTCTGTACTCTTTGTGATTAGATCATGTTGTTGCATTTTTCTCCATCAAATTCCATTCACGTGGGGGATTGTTGGAAAATTTAGTTTTATACGCTTATTTTGGGCTATTTTTTAGCCCAAGTTTGAGTGGGGTCCACACATCTTTTGAGGTGAGTCCGAAGAGGTGATGTGTTCATTGCCTCATGGCAAGTCACACGGTGAAGACGGTTCGTCAAAACTATTTATGAGTAAATAGAAAGTTGACGTCATTTTCGGGTTCGTAGAATGAACATTTAAAGAATTAAATATGTGTTTCCTTGAAATGAGTTGTCCCACATTGAAACTTAAAGAAAACTTATGTGTGTATATAAGTTCTAAGTGACAACACTTGGGTTGGGCCCCAAAGGGTACCCCAAGTTTGTAGAAGAGGGGAGTTATAGGTAAATAGAACCTTAGCCCAAACCACACACGCGCACGTGCGCGCCGCCGCCGTCGCCGTCCATCCGATCAGGCGCGGGTATAGGTCAAATCAGTTCTAACTTTAATTTTTTGGACAAAATTCATTTGAGTTGCAGGAAATTATTTGAATTTCAAATTATATTTGAATTCAAATTTTTGTCCAAAATTTGTGCCTCTTCCAAATTCCATAACAATTTCAAATTTCGAACAGATTGAAACTGCTCAGACAGATCTGTTCAACAGTTATAAAACTGCCCAGACATATTTAAATCTGTCCAGCAGTTACCAACAAATTCAAACTCCAGCAATTATCTGTTCAAACAGTGTTGCACTTATTGGTTTGAATTGAATCTGTTCCAGTTTGAAATTAATACCTGTTCGAGTTTGCAATTTGCCTATATATACCAGCATTTTCCAGCAGTGTTTTGGATCCAAAAAATAGTCTGCAAAATAAACTTTAAATTCATTTTGGTTGCCTTCATTTTACTCTCTTGCATCAATTATTCTTCACATTATTTTAAGAAAAAATTCAGAGAGTTTAGAACACAAGTTTTGTTCGCCGAACAAATTGTTTGGAGTGCTACTACAATTTGTGAAGATCATTGTATCTTGAGAGATAGACGCTATTTTTCCGTAAACACCGTAGCGGGGCGAATCTATCTAAAGGACAAAGTGTCACACACTCAACTTGATCTTTTTATTATTCATTCGGTTCAGTAAAATAAATTCAGTACATTATTTATTTTATTTGTTTGATTTGGTTTCAATTTATTTGTTGTACACAGAAGATCGTTCCAACAGAATATACCCAAACATCAATCTATTTGTAGTCAATAAAACTATTAGAATATGGTTCTACAAAAATAATTTTTTTGGTCAATTTTGAACAAAAATTAAACTTTAATTTGCTCAAAATCATTAAGGAACGAACAAGAAATTAATTCCAAAATCACTGTTTGAATATTGATTGAAAAATGCTAGCTTTTGTTCTACATATATTTTTTTTGTGAAAGTTTGTTAACTTTATTTAGTCTAACCTTCGACTTGGGGTTAGGCCCTGAGGCATCTAAATTTTGTGGATGAAAAGTTTTAAGGGCATTAAGGGCACTCAAATTTTTTGGATAGGGGAGAATCTAACCAAATGGGCTAGAATGCATGGCTGGAAATTAGACTTTTAGTGACGTTTAAAAAACGCCGCTATAACTAAAAAAACGCTGCTAATTTTTTTTGTGACGTTTATTACCAAACATCGAAGATGCGGTCATCGTTGTAGCTTTATGACGCTTTAAAAGCGTCGCTATATTAGTTTAAGTGGCGTTTTTGAACACGCCGCTAAATGTGCTGTATGACAATACGATGACGTCATGCCATATTTAGCGATATTTTAAAAACGCCGTGATAGATCTTTCCTTTTTTAAAAAATATAACCTGTTGGCATTGTTCTATAGTGGCTTTTAAAACCACCGCTATAGCTTCATTTTTATTTTTATTTTATTTTTTTAAAATTGTGCTAATTCTATAAGATTTAACTAAAAAAAATACCTATAATAAAGCTGAAAAATATTCAATATATTGACTAAATTTAGGTAAACATAATACTAGATCGATTCATGCTTCTCAATATGCAAAAATATTTCAATTCCAAGATGAAGTAAAAACTAGTGCCTAATAGTAAGTTGAAAGTTATTACAAAATAGATCGGCACAACAGATGCAATTCAAATTAATTATACATGTAAGTACTTTTCTACCCCAGAAATTTATCACTGTAGTTAGTTGGAGATTTCCATCTGCACCAACCAAGAAAACAAAACAAATTAGACAATTTATGCAGAAAGAAACAAATTGATAGAATTAACTACTGAGAAACATAGTTGGGAAAGTAGGTAGCACCTAATGCTCCATAAAACCGGCAGGTGCTGGTGACAGAGCCCACTATAAAGCCCTGCATTGATAAAGAAAAAAGATACAGAAGAAACCATCGTTAGAGTGAACGTCATAAGCTGCAATATATTATTAGTAAAGCACAAAGTAAAAGTAGTATAAAATAATTCATGAGATGGAAATCAAGTGTTTTGCAGCCATACTTTGCCATCTGGGTGGTAACATATAGCAGTTACCACATCTCTCACATCAGCCCAATCAATAACTTGTCTCTCGGTCACTCCCCAAATTCGAGCTTTTCCGTCTATAGAGCCACTCATTGAGTAATTTTCATTGACTGGATTGAACTGAATGCATGTCACCGATATACCATAAAGATAACATAAACAATATATTAATTTGTAATAACACTCAAAAGGCAATAGATTCAACAAGATACATATACATATTATGATCTGAATCAATAGTTTATATATTATTACAAATAGCTAACAGTACTAACTATAGTCATTGTGTTGGAAAACACTAATACATTTATTGCAGCCCACTTGCCATAGACGAACAGTTTTATCCTTCGACGATGAAAGAAGACGCTGCAACAAATTAACCCCAAAAACATTATGTTTTTTTAAACAAATGGGAAAATTTTAAACGAATTTTGCACGCAAGCAATAACTCACATTAGATTTGGACCAGGCCAGATCCAAGACATCACTAGTGTGGCCATGAAATTCTTGCAGTGGCAATTCCTCTATCTAATGAATTTTTTATGAATTTTTTTCACCAACTCCTCAATAACTCCCATCCTCTTGTTTTTAATAAATTTTTCCCACCAATTCCTCAGCAGAAACACAACTGGTAGCAAATCTTATAATGGTCCTTTGAATCTACGAAAGGATGCAATATTAGTGAACAAAAAATCAGTCTTTATTTCCTTTCCCAATAAAGAAAGGGTATCATATCTCTGTTTTATGAGTTCTCTTTTCAAACATGGTATAGTGGAAAATGTGGTATAACACCAAAAATATGTAAAATACTAAAGCATCATACCATTTTGTTTTCTTTCTTACACTGACATGGTTGGCCCTCTTTGACCACTCAAATTGATCCCATTCACTTGTCCAGCTATCATAATGAAAAAGCATAATTTGAAAATCGTCAAAAAACTATCAAAAAATAAAATAAGATTACAAACCTCTACTTGCAACATCATAAAAATAATACATATAATGGAATGGTCCATTTGTGTAACCTTTTTAACTGCTGCATCAACGTTGTTTCTCTGATCCAAACCAACTGTGAATGTTACCAAGTATTTCGGCTTTATTGTCAAATCATGAAAGTTAACAGAACGTTCTCCATAAGATAATTGGAGTTATGAGAGTAATTACACACATGCCAAATCAATGGAAATGTCATAGTATGAGACGGTTTCTTTTTGCACTTATTCCAATTTTTAGTATTTTATGATGTGAGGGTTTCTCACTCTCTTCTCACCAACAATGAGAAGCCAATTAAATCTACAAGCAGCCAACCCAACCGTACCAATCTTAACAAATCTAAGCATCACACATTAAAAAATAACCAAAACCTGAAAATTACAGTTTCGCAAACAAGTTCCACACAATTTCAAAAAACGATGATAAGAGTAATATCCATTAAGCCTTTGACAAGAACATTTCAAAGATGAGAAAACTCTAGTTAAAGAATTATTAAGTAGAATATGCCATGGTCTTAGATATGTGATGAATTTTTCATTCTTTTTATTTTTTGATATTTACTCGCTAAACAACAATGTCTACTCTATTAGGACTTCCAAAATCACATATGGTCATAGTTGAGTTAGAGAGTTAACAAGAAATTAAAAACTTTACAATGATTGACCATCTAAAATAGGTAAATAACTGCAAGCTCTAGCACCATAACACAGTTACTTGTGTTGAACAACATACCTCACTGGGTTCACCCCATAACCTTCGCAAATAAAAATCGAACTGAGAGACTACAATTGCTGGAGGTAAGGACTCTGCACCACGAGGATTTGTTGGAACATATATCTGGGAGGAAAACCAAACACGAACAGGTTATCAGCCTAAATAAAAATTGAACATGAACTCTGGGAACACATTTTGTTGTTGTAGCAACTGAGAAAAGATGTGGGAAAAGCCTGTTGATCTAGTATTTCTAGATAAGCTATAACACAAATCGAGAAAGAGAGAGAGAGAGAGAGAGAGATCAATACCTCACGGTGAAGCTTTGAATTCTCAACAAAAGACTAATTCTCAATAGGTAATTATAACAGTGAAATGGAAATATAAGCTAATTCTCAATAAGAGAAAATTTCATAAAGAAACAATCATCAATCCATATTGATATCAGTAATCATAAACAATAGCAGTTGCTCGGGGATGGCCTAAAAAGAAAAGACCTCAGTTGATAATGGGTGATGGTTCAAAACATGGGATCATGGGTGTGGTAAAAGCCAGTTATCGCAAGTCCAAGTTCTCAACTCATAGAATACAATATAGTTCTATAAATGCTTTGAAACATACAATCGAGTTTTTCTTGAACAAACAAAGAATTAATAAGTCATTTGTTATTTAAATAGGCTAATCAAAAAACTATCTATATAAATTAAAATTCAACCAAATATTGTTAGTTTCTGTAAGAATCATTTGAATCAAGTAGTGTCATGATTCCCATGGCTCTGGCCAGTATACACAAAGTTGTTCACTAAAATGAACAATATAAGTTGAAACTTGAGCCAATAAGAATAAGCAACAAAACAAAACACAGAGTTAGAAATAACACTGCTCATATCATTGTAATAAATGGAACAATGTTCAACATACAGGCACAATACTTGAACATCTTTTGTCGTCCCAATCTATTGACGAGTTCTTGACCTAAAAGGCGTGGCCACAGCCATTCATGTTTTGCAGGTACCCAAGCTGCTGCAAGATCTTCATACAAACTCATCTGCACAGTTTACACAGATTTATTTGAAGATCAAAAGATGTCATGTTTCTGCAAACGCTTTAAAAAAAAACAATGTGTTTGGACTCTGTTGTCAGTAGCTTGTCTGCAGAAACTAAAATAGTTTGAAGCATCATCATTATATTTCATGCCAATAAGATATAATTTGCAATAAACCCATTTTTTTAATGCATGAATCTTGTGATAGTTTGTGAAAGGTAGAAGAAGATCTAATAAATGTTTAAAATTGATGAAGTACATGCTTAAATATAATAAAATTAGCAAAAATGTACCGCAATAGAGTGAACTGGAGCAGGGAAGCTTTGCTTCTTTATTTGCAGGAATCTTAGCCCCCTTTTCCATGCAGGTACCTCCATGCTGCGTTTGGCAGTAGGGAATCCTTAGAAAAAGTGAATATCTCAGGATCAATGCTATACACAAACATACACTTGTGCAGAAACGATGAAGTAAAAAAATGGGAAGTGCAAAAAATTGAATATTGCCCATTATAATTGTTTTACAGAATACTAGTAGTTTGAACATTGATCATATATTAATGGAATGCCAATGTGTGACCTTTAATAAAAATAAGATAATTGAATCCAGAACAGTTCACAATCAACTGTATTGAAGCACCACAACATTGAATCCAGAATTTATAATCATCAGTCTCCTTCAGAATGGTGCTAATGATCTATGGTGAAGCTGTTTCAAATGTCGAATTCTATTATTATGAATCTCACTAACCTGCACACCTGGAACTGGTTTGCCAATAGTGCCTCCTTTCTTTATGCCTCTCAAGGGAATAGAAATTGCCATCACAAACTACAAATATCAAATAATTAAAAAAAAAAAAACAAAGCCAGAATATCTCCAAATAAATAAAATTTTAAATGCCCTTCCCCTTGAAGCCTATAGCCTGCAAAAAGGACTTCATGCAGACAACTAGTACACACCTCAGTCATATCATATCATTTCTAAAAGGCGGTGTTTAGTTATGGTTTCCCACTGTTGCATAACATGATAAAGGAGTGCAGAGGAGCCACACATCTAGAATTAGGGAAAAAAAATAATTAGGCCATTATTTCAGCATTCATCATTCTGTTCAGGTATAGCCGTATAGGAGAACAAGAGAACGAGATTGTACAGAACAGTATTACACAATAGAAGAGTTACAATTTTATATTAAAAAAATAATATTTAAAAGGGAAAAAACCACTTAATATTAATCCTTAATTCCTATTTAAATTTTGTAATCAAAATTTCCTAAGAAAGAAGGTATTGCAAGCCGATTACCATGAGATGCAACTTGCCCGCAGCTGAGGCAGAAGCCTCTTGTAATTATGGATCCATTGTTTCATAACCTTGTATCTATTGAGTATACATAGTTAGAACCTACATATTACAAAAAGCATTGCAACAATAACATTATGACAATCCTATGAAATCTGGAATCAACACATTGTGGGTCATAAATGCTTCATTGTTTTTTTAAATAAAATATTACTTTGTTCCAAGTGTTCCCTTATGAGAAAAAACCAAACAAAAAAAACCAAAAAAACAAAGTCCCTAAATTGGGCCATAGGTAGTGAGAAAATTGGCAAATATAAACGACAATCACTGAACCACACAGAACATAGTATTTTAATTCATGCCATAAAATACTAGACTTACTCCCGTAAACACAATTATAGCATCATCTGCCTTAGTCCCATCTTTCGGATATGATTCATGCCATCTCTGCCAGATTGCCCTTACACTAAATTTTGAAATGAACTCAACCTTCAATAAATAAAACCGATCCATAAGAATCAAAAGTGCTGCAACAGAACAGAACTTCAAATAAAAGGCAGGACTGTTTTAGCATAAACAAGCAACTTAAGTTTGAAATTGAAAGCCAACTTTGTGAACAACTATGAACATGAAATAGAATGGATTACCGTGGAACTTGTATAGAGAGGGGCAAGTAAAGCATTGAAAAGCCCATGAACATGTACAAAGGGCAAGTTAAGGATCAATCAAACGTGAAACTGAATACATGTTACAAATATTTTAAGAACAGTCAAACCTAGCATTGCTATAAAAAACTGTGTGTGCAAATCAAGGGAGAAGCAATCTTCAATTTAAAAAATTACCACTCAATGCTAGTGCTACACCACACATTTAACAGATTTACCTGGTGAATAAAAAATTAAGTACCCAAGAGAATGCAATATTCAATTTTAAAAAATTACCACTCAATGCTAGTGCTACACCACACATTTAACAGATTTACCTGGTGAATAAAAAATTAAGTACCCAAGAGAATGCAATATTCAATTTTAAAAAGTTACCACTCAATGCTAGTGCTACACCACACATTTAACAGATTTACCTGGTGAATAAAAAATTAAGTACCCAAGAGAATGCAATATTCAATTTAAAAAAATTACCATTCTCAACAAGTACTAGGGCTACAAGAGAAGTTAAAGATTCACCAGGTGAATAAAAAAAATAGACATCAAAAGCATTAGTGGAATCTAAAATCCGAGTAAATACAAAGCATGGTAGTCTCTTCTATGGCTTGGACAGGAGTGAAAAAAGCCCCACAAAATATCGTTTAAACTTTAATCAACATTCTTTTATTAGCCAATTACCATCATGCGTGCACCTAATTCAACCCATGAATTGAAAATTCTTAAAGGTGATCCATATCTTTGGAAACTTTTGTTTATAGTTTCCTATTTATGTCTAAAACCCAGGGAAAAGGGGGGCAAAAAATAGAAATCTAACAGAGAACAAGAAATAGAGAACTTCAACTTGAGTTTGGCATATAAACAAACATGTAATATACACAAATAAATCCAAATATACATACACACAAGATTTGAAGGTAGAGAAAGTGAAGAGATTGGAGATCTGCACCTCAAGCTAAAGAGAATCTTGAAAAAGGAAAGTAAATGTATATATGGGTAAGTGTATATTCAGAGATCTTTTAACTTTTTCAACATAACAAATTAGAAAAGGATGCGTTTAGACACAAATCAACTCCTCTTCCTCTTCCTCCTCCTCCTCCTCATCTCTCTCTCTCTCTCTCTCTCTCTCTCTCACACACACACACACACGCATCCGGACTTGAAGCAAATACTTAAATCTAGTTCAATGAAGCAGAGAGTGAAGAAAATGATGCGTTCAGACACAAATCAACTTGTAGTTTCTTGCTTACAATTTCAATTTCAATAACCAAATCAAAAGAGACGGGAAGGAAGAGCTTGAGAGAGCGAGAGAGAGAAATCGATACCTCATTGGTGCAAATGGCAGTGCCGGTGGCGGTGGCGGTGCAGATGGTGGTGGCGATAGCGCTTCGAAATCGAAATTGAAATTACAGATTCAGATTAAATCGAGCCGGTGCAGACGATGGTGGCGGTGGAGCTTCAAAATCGAAATCGCTCTGAATCTCAAAGATGAATCTATGAGAATGATAAGGGTTTAGAGATTCATCATTCTGTTCAGGTATAGCCGTATAGGAGAACAAGAGAACGAGATTGTACAGAACAGTATTACACAATAGAAGAGTTACAATTTTATATTAAAAAAATAATATTTAATAGGAAAAAAACCACTTAATATTAATCCTTAATTCCTATTTAAATTTTGTAATCAAAATTTCCTAAGAAAGAAGGTGTTGCAAGCCGATTACCATGAGATGCAACTTGCTCGCAGCTGAGGCAGAAGCCTCTTGTAATTATGGATCCATTGTTTCATAACCTTGTATCAATTGAGTATACATAGTTAGAACCTACATATTACAAAAAGCATTGCAACAATAACATTATGACAATCCTATGAAATCTGGAATCAACACATTGTGGGTCATAAATGCTTCATTGTTTTTTTAAATAAAATATTACTTTGTTCCAAGTGTTCCCTTATGAGAAAAAACCAAACAAAAAAAACCAAAAAAACAAAGTCCCTAAATTGGGCCATAGGTAGTGAGAAAATTGGCAAATATAAACGACAATCACTGAACCACACAGAACATAGTATTTTAATTCATGCCATAAAATACTAGACTTACTCCCGTAAACACAATTATAGCATCATCTGCCTTAGTCCCATCTTTCGGATATGATTCATGCCATCTCTGCCAGATTGCCCTTACACTAAATTTTGAAATGAACTCAACCTTCAATAAATAAAACCGATCCATAAGAATCAAAAGTGCTGCAACAGAACAGAACTTCAAATAAAAGACAGGACTGTTTTAGTATAAACAAGCAACTTAAGTTTGAAATTGAAAGCCAACTTTGTGAACAACTATGAACATGAAATATAATGGATTACCGTGGAACTTGTATAGAGAGGGGCAAGTAAAGCATTGAAAAGCCCATGAACATGTACAAAGGGCAAGTTAAGGATCAATCAAACGTGAAATTATTATGTAAAAGTTTTTCCGAAACATAGACCAAGAAACTAAATACACAATACAAATATTTTAAGAACAGTCAAACCTAGCATTGCTATAAAAAACTGTGTGTGCAAATCAAGGGAGAAGCAATCTTCAATTTAAAAAATTACCACTCAATGCTAGTGCTACAACACAAATTTAATAGATTTACCAACTGAATAAAAAATTAAGCACCCAAGAGAAAGAAATATTCAATTTTAAAAAATTACCACTCAATGCTAGTGCTACACCACACATTTAACAGATTTACCAGGTGAATAAATAATTAAGCACCCAAGAGAATGCAATATTCAATTTTAAAAAGTTACCACTCAATGCTAGTGCTACACCACACATTTAACAGATTTACCTGGTGAATAAAAAATTAAGTACCCAAGAGAATGCAATATTCAATTTAAAAAAATTACCATTCTCAACAAGTACTAGGGCTACAAGAGAAGTTAAAGATTCACCAGGTGAATAAAAAAAATAGACATCAAAAGCATTAGTGGAATCTAAAATCCGAGTAAATACAAAGCATGGTAGTCTCTTCTATGGCTTGGACAGGAGTGAAAAAAGCCCCACAAAATATCGTTTAAACTTTAATCAACATTCTTTTATTAGCCAATTACCATCATGCGTGCACCTAATTCAACCCATGAATTGAAAATTCTTAAAGGTGATCCATATCTTTGGAAACGTTTGTCTATAGTTTCTTATTTATGTCTAAAACCCAAGGAAAAGAGGGACAAAAAATAGAAATCTAACAGAGAACAAGAAATAGAGAACTTCAACTTGAGTTTGGCATATAAACAAACATGTAATATACACAAATAAATCCAAATATACATACACACAAGATTTGAAGGTAGAGAAAGTGAAGAGATTGGAGATCTGCACCTCAAGCTAAAGAGAATCTTGAAAAAGGAAAGTAAATGTATATATGGGTAAGTGTATATTCAGAGATCTTTCAACTTTTTCAACATAACAAATTAGAAAAGGATGCGTTTAGACACAAATCAACTCCTCTTCCTCTTCCTCCTCCTCCTCCTCATCTCTCTCTCTCTCTCTCTCTCTCTCTCTCACACACACACACACACGCATCCGGACTTGAAGCAAATACTTAAATCTAGTTCAACGAAGCAGAGAGTAAAGAAAAGAAGAAAGCCACAAATCAACTTGTAGTTTCTTGCTTACAATTTCAATTTCAATAACCAAATCAAAAGAGACGGGAAGGAAGAGCTTGAGAGAGCGAGAGAGAGAAATCGATACCTCATTGGTGCAAATGGCAGTGCCGGTGGCGGTGGCGGTGCAGATGGTGGTGGCGATAGCGCTTCGAAATCGAAATTGAAATTACAGATTCAGATTAAATCGAGCCGGTGCAGACGATGGTGGCGGTGGAGCTTCAAAATCGAAATCGCTCTGAATCTCAAAGATGAATCTATGAGAATGATAAGGGTTTAGAGATTCATCATTCTGTTCAGGTATAGCCGTATAGGAGAACAAGAGAACGAGATTGTACAGAACAGTATTACACAATAGAAGAGTTACAATTTTATATTAAAAAAATAATATTTAATAGGAAAAAAACCACTTAATATTAATCCTTAATTCCTATTTAAATTTTGTAATCAAAATTTCCTAAGAAAGAAGGTGTTGCAAGCCGATTACCATGAGATGCAACTTGCTCGCAGCTGAGGCAGAAGCCTCTTGTAATTATGGATCCATTGTTTCATAACCTTGTATCAATTGAGTATACATAGTTAGAACCTACATATTACAAAAAGCATTGCAACAATAACATTATGACAATCCTATGAAATCTGGAATCAACACATTGTGGGTCATAAATGCTTCATTGTTTTTTTAAATAAAATATTACTTTGTTCCAAGTGTTCCCTTATGAGAAAAAACCAAACAAAAAAAACCAAAAAAACAAAGTCCCTAAATTGGGCCATAGGTAGTGAGAAAATTGGCAAATATAAACGACAATCACTGAACCACACAGAACATAGTATTTTAATTCATGCCATAAAATACTAGACTTACTCCCGTAAACACAATTATAGCATCATCTGCCTTAGTCCCATCTTTCGGATATGATTCACGCCATCTCTGCCAGATTGTCCTCACACTAAATTTTGGAATGAACTCAACCTTCAATAAATAAAACCAATCCATA
>NW_021026285.1:452370-462564 GCF_004153795.1 Camellia sinensis | reverse complement strand
GATCTCATTTGATGGAACTTAAGGCTTGGTTCTGTTTGTGCAATTATTTCTATCTAGTTATATAAGGCCAACCTTCATGGAACAACTGGTCTTGTTTGTACTTTGCAATTCACATATGAAAATGTTTTCTTTATTTGTTTGGAAAAACACATAAGCAAAATGCAAAGTAAAGCACAACATATTTCTGAACATGGTTTCACTTTGTTTAGCTAGTATATGTGTTCAATTGTGATGCTCTCTTTATTTGCACTTGGATAACACTTTCTAGTACTGGTTTTGTTTGTATTTTCAGATGCATATAGGAGAAAGGTTTTCTTTAAGTATGAAAAACGCATAAGAACACGAAGTCCTCCTGAAAAGGTATGTTTCTTCACTTAAGATATACTCCATTGTTATAGCTATGGACCAAAGCAGTATATACGAATATGATTTAGGTCTGAGTGCTTTTGACAGTATAGTATAAATATTTTCATTTACTTCTAAAAATATCTGATCCTTTAAATTGCCAATGAAAACGTAGAAAGTTTTTATTTATTTATTATTACTGTTAATCTACAGTCAATAGACTAAATTTGCAATGCATATTGGAACATACAAAAATTTATGCATGTCTTAGCTTTCCCATTAATATATTTGTGCATATTTGAAGAAGTGCTGTTAGGATATCAGAGAATGTGTCACTTGTGGTGCGCACCATCTTGGTGCGGGACACTTAAGCACCTTATGGCTCTTTTGGATTTATGGATTTGAAATTAATAGGTTTGACATCAATAATTTGAGGAGTGTAAACTTTAGTTCAATGTCATATTTTTAGAATTAGATATTTAGAATGGATTTGTGAGCTTTATAACGATAGGTTTCAAATAACTGGTGAAAATACTTATTTGAAATCCTTCCATAAAGATTCTACTTGTACAAGGATCTTAACAAAAAAACATGTCTCATAGCTCCATTCAATCCCCCACTTTGAAGTTTTTAATCTACCTTCAATAATTTTATAAACTCAACCTCAAATTCATTCATCCAAAGAGAGCCTAAATGTGCCTTAATAACACCAATATAGTCTTCTCTAGTTGTTAGCTGTGGTTGGTAACTACATTCTTTAATTATTCCCAAGTAATTAGATTTTAAAAAAAAAGAAGAAAAAAAAAGAAGACTCCTGAGCACTGAAATTGAAACCCATCATCATAAACCTAGAGATTCAAATTATACATGAAGTATGTGTGAGTTCATTGTAGTTACTGGTTAGAAACCACTTTTTTGCTTCTATGACCATTATTAAGTTTAATGTTTGCTATATTTTTGAGGTTTTTGTTGTTTTGGATTTTTGAGTACTTTGCCTCAATCCGAGCCCCAAGTGGGGAGGTGCTTATGACGCCGGCAGACTTGATGCGTGCAGTTGTCCCTGTATTTCCTCCCTCTGAATCAAATCGTATTAGAGAGGGATATCTCAAAGGGGAATGGATTCCTAGCGAGTTACATTGTGCTCCTTCAATATTTTTTATGCTTTTTGATACCGACAACGATGGACTTATATCATTTGCAGAGTGAGTTACAATTCTGTTATCGATATTGCTTGTAAAATATCTGAAAAATCTAAAAACTTTCGAGATATCAATTCCAATCAAACAATCAATAACAAATTGACACAATGATTTAACATGGAAAAAACCATAATTGGAGCACCTCTAACTGTAATAAAAAATCACGATCCAAAGCCACAAAAAAATCTACTAAGAAGACCAAAAAAAAGGAATTTACATACGAGTACTCTTAATTACCTAGTGAATCCATGCCCGAATTAAACCAACCCCAATGTGTCTCTTCCACCACCGTCTTCACTTCGGAATTGTCTTGCCCAACGTTGAACCCACGACGTTGATGTTGAATTCATGACGATAAGCCACTCCAGAACCCACTAAAGTTTCAGGCTCAAGTTTCCTAGAATTCACCGAAGAACACTGCTTTATTTTGTGAATGAAATAATAAGAACAACCCTTGATGTTTGACAATCTGTAATTCATTAATCAATCGATCATCTTCTATAATAAGAACACTGCTCTATTTTGTGAATTAAATAATAAGAACAATCCTTGATGTTTGACAATTTGTAATTCGTTGATCAATCGATCACCTTCTACACACCAAGGAAACTCATATGAAACACCCTCAAATATAAAATACTTTGTTTTTTCTTCCTCTCTAAGAATCTGGATAGGTTAAACTCTAAAAACAATAAATGACGCATTTTATAGAAAATAGAATTGCGAAGACCGCTTGAGTGCACACTTCACCGCTCATGAGAAGAAAAATATTTTCCAGAAGTTCAGTTTGCAGGCAAAGATACTGGATGGTTCACATCACCGCTCGAGCGCACGAATGACTGCTTGAGCAGTCAAACAACTTTGACTCCATTTGTGCTTGGCAAACAAGGATTGCACAAGATACGGAATGTTAGTACAAACTCTCTACACAGGTACAATTTGGGTTGGATTCACATATAAATATTCACAGCCTCACTGAAACAAAAGTGCGAATAAAATTACAACCGAAAGGAATTTTGTCAAACGGAATTACCAATTATAAAAACCTAACAATATCTACATAAAGGGTTCATTAAAGTGTTTTTTTTTTTTTTTTTTTGTAATAGGTATATTTTTCTTGTTTACACTACTCAGCATCCCAGAATCAAGCTTTTCTGTGGCATTTAAAATGTTTGACCTCGACAATAACGGGTAGGTCTAAACTCTAAATCTAATGTATGTTCATCAACCACTAAGGAATCTAGTAGTTTTTCGAACAATCAATATCACTACTTGGTGTTGTTTTACCTTGAAATATGTTCATTTGTTCTTCTCTTTTTCTGCTTTCATCTAATTTCTTTTCTTATCTCTGTGGTTTTGGTATTGATTAAATAATTCAAGCAGTGTAGTTTCCTCATTTTTTTTTTCATGTAAATTTAATCATCAAAAACAAAACTATTCCGAGTAGAGTTCATTTGTAGAGTGTTTGTTATGTTCCTGAAAAGAACAAAATCCAAACTGACCCAAAAGCTTCTGATATGGATTAATTATTTTGAGTATTTGTTTAAGAAATTATAACAGTCATCGGATGACTACAAACTACTGAAAGAGAATCACTAGGCTACGAAGAGGTATGACCTTGTATTGATTAAGAACTTGATTTAAATGCTAGCATAACATAATTTGTAATTTTATATAAATATAACAATGTTTTTTTTTTTGTTTTTTTTTTAAATTTTTTATTTTTAGTGACATTTGATATTTCTAATTGTGTCATATGCTAGAACCAGAAAAGCATCACAAGTGACTGTCAAATATCTTCTGTATGAGTATTTTGCAATTCCTAACTTTAAGCATCATAGTGCATCATAAGTCTAAGTTCATTGGTTTATTTATTTTTTATTTATAACAAAGCGAGCAAATGATTGTTCAATTTGTTTATACTTTCTTCTATATCTAGTAAAATAGTTTGTATTTTTTTGTTGAAACTCATAGAATGATATCTTCTGCTAATATTTTGTATGGATTTTCAAGTTCTCATCTTGTTTACCTAAATAAACAGAGAGATAGACAATGATGAATTTAAGAAGGTGATGACCTTGATGCGAACACATAACAGACAAGGGGCTCGCCACAGAGATGGACTTCGTATCGGACTAAAAGTTTCAGGTTCTGTAGAAGATGGGGATCTTCTGGAGTACTTCTTTGGAAAAGATGGCAAGCAATGCCTAGAACATGGGAAATTTGTCCAGTTTTTGAGAGACTTGCATGATGAAGTAAGTCAAGCAATTCTCTCTCTCTCTCTCTCTCTCTCTCTCTCTCTCATATTTTTCGGGGATTCCAGTTAATATGTGTGGTATGGTAAAAATAAGTCATTTACTTCTTTATCTCACTCGGTAGTGTGTATATTACTTTTTTTTTTGATACTTCAAGTTAATAATCTATACTATTATTTAAAGTTTACGCCTGAGTTAGTATAAACTGTTACACTTTTTAGACCTTAATAACTACTCTAAACTGCTTTAATTCTCTTAGATCCATCTGCTTCAATTAATTACATTTATCAAAACCAATACCTTAAGGATTAATAGTGAAAGGATTAATAATCCCTATAAATTAGTGTATGATTAGTTATCTAATTAAATTAGCGAGATAACTATTTATTATGTATTCATTTTATTTTTATTTTTCTTTCATGGTTGAAATTATAATTCCCAATCCCTCTCAATATTAAAAATTCGTCATTTTCGTCAGATTGAATATCCGCCGTACATGTAATCTGGTTAAAAAATTTACAATCAAACATAGGATTGTGAGTCTATGGATTAACAATTCCAATCCTATGTTATAATCCTACTAATCAAACATACCCTTAAATAACTGTTATTTTATATTTTGCACACCTCTAGTAATTATAATCTATATCTTTTACACTTTTGTAGATATTGCGGTTGGAGTTTGCCCATTATGACTACAAGTCACAAGGAACCATATCTGCTAAAGATTTTGCATTGTCAATGGTTGCATCTGCTGACATGCGGCACATAAACAAGTTTCTTGACCGTGTTGAAGAATTAAACGATGAACCAAATCTCAAAGACATACGCATTACATTCGAAGAATTCAAGAATTTGGCAGAGCTTCGTAAAAGGTTACGCCCCTTGTCACTCGCAATCTTCAGTCATGGGAAAGTGAATGGGCTCTTCACAAAGCCTGATTTCCAAAGAGCTGCATATTATGTAATAAACTTACTATGCACTTATTTTTTTCCAGTCAATTGAGCATATTTCATAACTGATATTAACAGAGTTAGTATGTTTGGTTGCAAGGTTTGTGGTATCTCTCTCACAGAGAACGTGGTGGATATTAGGGGTGTGCGCAGTGCGGGTCGGTGCGGTTTGAGAGAAAAATAGAAACCGTATGGCGGGTGGCGGATTGATAAAAGTGTCACTAGAATTTGCCATTTTCCTTATCAAAAACCGGCAGTTCGGTTGGCAAATAATGGCGGATTTGCCTTGGCGGTTCGGGCGGATTGGCGGTTTATAAAAAATATAATTCAAATTACAAAACTTAAATCAAAGAGTAAAAAAAAGACGAGAGATATCGTAATGTTAAGCATCTTGTGAAGCTTTCTTCTGATGCAGCAAGTGTAGCAACAACATGATAATATCAACGACTATACCATCAGTTCATTACAAGCATCTGTGGAAGCTACAATGATCAAATACAATACATAAATGTCCCCTCGAGGCAGTAATGTAATACTATATTCTAAGGTATAGAATAACAAGCAAACTTAAGTAAAAAAGAATTTTTAGAATCCTATAAAACATGATTAATACGGGTGCGGGTCGTGCGGTTTGGAAAAAAAATAGAAACCGGCGGATGAATAAAGTGTCACTAGAATTTGTCATTTTTCTTACCAAAAATCGGCGGTTTCGATTGACAAATAATAACGAATGCCTTGCGGTGCGGTTCGGTGCGATTTGGCGGTTTCGGCGGTTTCGGCGGTATTATGCACACCCCTATGGAATATGAAATTTTATGTGTTCGACACTAATCATGATGGCAGTTTGAGCTCGATGAGTTTTTAAGAGTATTACAAAGACAGGAAAGGGACGTCACACTACCGAGGGAGGCGGGATTCATGGGATGTTTTCTTGCTGGTTGGAGTGTAACAATAATTGCTCTTATTCAAAGATGCTACTTTAAGTTTTTCTTTCTACTGAATGAATGATGATATTATGAAAATGATAATAAATAAATAAATAAAAGGGTTTATTAATGTGGCTTTCCACAAAAAAAAAAGAACAAAAAAAAAAAAAAAAAGACACTGTACAATAGGAACACACAGGTTTTTTTTTTATAACAGAAATAAACAGGATGCTCTGTGGTGCATCACGGCATTCGTGTTAGGGAAAATCGATGATTCTCACAAGTAAATCAATCAATGGAAGAAAAATTAATGCGGAAAAATTAAATCAAAGCAACACAAGAATTTTACGTGGTTCCCTCAATGTGAGGTACGTCCACGGGATCAAAAATCCGATTCCACTATCAACCAAATAAGTTTCCAAATGATTACAAACGAGATCCGAATGGTCTCACAAACCACCTTTAGGTGAATTTCAAATAATTACAAATAAATAAGAGAGAAGAACCTCACCAAAAATAGATGAACCAAAATCTTCAGAACCAGAGTTGAAGAAGACCTAAAAATTATAGACCCAAATCAGCCAATAACTGAACATCCAAAACTCACTGAAAAGTTTGATTGACGAATTGAATTTCCAATGTCTTGTAGACACAACACACTTGTGTTTAAGAACAAAACCCACCAAAGACCACCATATGGCAGCCGTACCACACCTCTTTTTTTTCCTTGGAAAAACAATACCAAATAATATATTGTGAATCTAAGGGTTTTTTTATTATCAAAACCTTAGTTGTTTCCAAACTGAATTGGGTCTCCAAAAATTAGATATAATATATTAAAATATATTATAACTAATACCAAACGAATTAAACTCTTTTAATAAACCAATTGGGTCCCATACTCCAATAAGGAGATATATCCCACACTTCTTTCCCTATTGACTTAGGTGGAGACCATCAACCATACCCGTCAAAGTTTGACACTTTAAATGTTTGTCCCTCGACAAAGTCTTAGTCAACATATCGAAAATATATCATCCGTGTGAACCTTTTCGAGTTGTAATAGTTTCGAATCTAACACATCACGAATCCAATGGTATCTCACATCAATGTGTTTCGATCTCGAATGAAAAGTAAATTTTTACTCAAATGAATAGCACTTTGACTATCACAATAAAGCACATACTTTTCTTGCTTCAAACCTAATTCTTGCAAAAATTTCTTCAACCATAACTCTTCTTTGTAAGCTTCGTAATGACAATAAATTCAGTTTCGTAGTTGAGAGAGCAACACATTTTGTAATTTAGATTGCCATGCCACAGCTCCCCTTGCAAAAGTCATCAAATACCCCGAAGTAGATTTCCGAGAATCAACATCACCAGCCATGTCAGAATCTGTGAACCCATCAAGCATCGGTTTACCATCCCCAAAACACAAACACACCTTCGAAGTCCCTCGAAGATACCTTAGAATCCATTTTACCGCTGCCCAATGTTCTTTACCCGGATTAGAGAGAAAACGACTCACCACACCAACGGCGTGAGCAATATCCGGCCTTGTACAAACCATGGCGTACATTAAAGAACCAACTGCTGAAGCATAAGGAACTTTCAATGTCTCTTCCTTGTCTTTCTCACTTGTAGGACATTGATTCGAACTAAGCTTGAAGTGACCCGCAAGTGGACAACCAACTGACTTTGCTTTATTCATGTTGAACCTCTTAAGAACTTTCTCAATATAGCTTTCTTGAGACAACCAAATTAGTCCCTCTTTGCGATCACGAACAATTTTCATACCAAGAATTTGCTTTGCCGGTCCCAAATCTTTCATAGCAAAAGACTTGCTCAACTCCAATTTCAACCTGTTTATCATGGTAGAATCTTGACCCACAATTAACATGTCATCAACATAAAGCAAAAGAATAATAAATTTACCATCCGGGAAATTTTTCACAAACACACAATGGTCCGAAGTGGTTTTAGAAAAACCATTATTCATCATGAAAGAGTCAAATTTTTTGTACCATTGCTGCGGGGCTTGCTTGAGGCCATACAAACTTTTCTTCAATTTGCAAACAAATTTTTCTTTCCCTTTTTCCACAAAACCTTTCGGTTGCTCCATGTAAATTTCTTCTTCAAGGTCACCATGAAGAAATGCGGTCTTTATATCAAGTTGGTCAACTTCAAGGTTCATACTTGCAGCCATGCCAAGTACAAACCGAATAGAAGACATCTTCACAACCAGCGAAAAAATCTCATCAAAGTCAATACATTTCTTTTGCCCAAAGCCTTTCACAACAAGACGTGCTTTGTACCTCAGATTCTTACTCTCATTCTTCAATTTGAAAACCCACTTATTTTTCAGAATTTTCCTCCCCTTAGGCAACTTCACTAAATCATAAGTGTGATTTTCAAGTAAGGAATTCATCTCCTCTTCCATTGCCTTTTTCCAATCATCTTTCTTTGTATGCTCAATTGCTTCTTGGTATCACTCAGGCTCCCCTTGATCGGAAATCAACACAAATTCATTGGGAGGATACTTTCTTGAAGGTTGTCGGTCCCTTGTAGATTTCCTCAACTCAAGTTGTGGTGGTGGTTCTTAAGTTGGATGCTCTTCCTCAATTTCCGGTTCAACTTCATTAGGATTAGAATCATCCTCTTCTACATCTTCAATGGGTGGCTGCACATCTCCCCCATTTTCATCATCAACTGAAGATGAAAGAGATGGATCCATGTCAATGAGATCACTAGTTTTTGGCTCCGGTTGATCACCTTTACCAAAGTCTTCAATTGTTTGGTCTTCAAGAAACACAGCATCACGGCTTCGAATAACTTTCTTGTCGACCAGATCCCACAATCTATACCCGAATTCATCACGCCCATATCCAAGAAAAATACATTGTCTTGACTTACTATCACGTTTGGACCTCTCATCCTTTGGAATGTGAACAAAGGCTCGACAATCAAACACTCTCAAGTGCTCATAAGACACATCTTTGCCGATCCAAACTCTTTCAGGAACATCACCATTCAAAGGATAGGAAGGAGACAAATTGATCACGTCAACCGCTGTCTTCATTGCCTCACCCCAAAAGGATCTTGGCAATTTAGCTTGTGAAAGCAAACGTCTTGTTCTTTCCACAATGGTGCGATTCATCCTCTCGGCAACGCCATTTTGTTGAGGAGTATTCTTAACTGTCTTTTGGTGCCGAATGCCTTGGCTACGACAATACTCATCAAATGGCCCAATGTATTCACCACCATTATCTGATCGGATGTACTTCAATTTCTATCCTGTTTCTCTTTCAACCATGGCCTGAAAATGCTTAAATACTTGTAGAACTTGATCTTTAGTTTTTAGTAGAAAAGCCCAAACTTTCCTTGAATAATCATCAATGAAAGTAACAAAATAAAGTGCAACATTTTTATGAAAAGAAACTCTATGTTGTTTACTTGCCAAACAATAAACAAAAGTTTTAAGATGTGTACCTTTCAAACCGGGTAGAAGCTCTTTCTTGAATAAAACTTGCAGCCCCTTTTCACTCATGTGCCCAAGTCGCTTGTGCCACAATTCAGTAGAAGCATCATCTTCAAGTGCATTGACAACACCTTTACAAAATTTTCCTTGCATCGAATAAAGTGTATGAGTCTTCTTGCACTTAGCCACCACCAAAGAACCCTTTGTGACCTTCCATATTCCATCACCAAATTTGTTGTTGAAGCCTTCATCATCTAGCTTCCTGGTAGAGATCAAATTGAGGCGAATGTCGGGAACATGCCTCATATCTTTAAGCAACAACTTGCAGCCCAAATTTGTTTTCAAGAAAACATCACCCATGCTGATAATCTTGGACAAACCTTCATTACCCATTCAAACAAAACCATAATCTCCTTTGATATAGGTAGTGTAGACGCGCCCGCGTGGGCCTCACGCTACAGTTCGGACTCGCGATTTTGTGTCGCGGTTCTTAATCTGAACCAAAGAGTCCAAATCTGGCAAATCGTTTTGAGAAACAGATTTTTGAAAAAGTAGTGCCAAACATGGACTGCTTTGCCAGATACAGAGTCGCCACCTAAATATTTTTAAAATGGGGAAATTTAGGAAACCCTGACTCGGTGCCGAAGGCCACATGTCCGTCATCATCGGAGTTGTCTCGGCTCGGGAGCTTGGGTACGATCGGGGAAGGTCAGCTATGAGCACCCCCTTTCGCTCGGTCCGAAGACTGGCCTCTACTAACCATGATATCCGTTTTTGAAAACTTTATGTATTCTTACTCCGTTTATTAGCCTAGAATTACTATGTTATGCGCGCAGCAAACAAGTATAGACTAGATTGTCTAATTTGGAAGTAAGCATTGCATATTCGTTTGTTTTGGAGAATGTTTTGGATTTGCTACTCGCACGTAGGCTAAAACACGGATTTTAATGAGTTCTTCCAACTCAAACAATCCAACCTTCACCCACAGGCATTCAAATAGTTTATCTCATATAAGCACTTAGCCACATGGTAAGCATAC
>NW_021026285.1:419503-451793 GCF_004153795.1 Camellia sinensis | reverse complement strand
ATACAATATTTTTATAATAGTTAAGGTTCATTAACATTCATACAAAGAAAATTCGACTCAGAAAAATTTTGCACTACTTATAGATTAATTTTCACAGAGAAATTTTTCTGATTTTTCAGAGAAATTTTGAAATTTCTTTGAGTTAGGGCCAAAATTTCTCTAAGTTGAATTTTCTCGGTGAAAATGTTGAGGGACTTTAGCTATAAAAAATATAAAAAAAAAAAAAAAGTTCTTGGATTTCTCCTAATATACAAAGTTGGAAAGGGATGTTTCACCAATTTTTCTTAAAAAATACTAAATAATTTTTCACCATACCAATTATCTGTTTCAAAACATATAATGCCACTCCACATCCTTACATCCCCACACAAATTATCCGTCCTCATCCTGGCTAATTATTTAGTAATTTTGAAATACTATATATCATTACATAGTCTTTTAAATCAATTATATGTAGTAAAAAAAAATGTTATGGATTTAAAATTCACTCCCATTAAACGTGAGAAACGAAAGATAAAATGCTTATTATGTATTGCAATTTCTTATTAACTAAGAATACCAAATTGACCATACTACATAATACTTGGTTGTCTGTGAACTTAATTGTATAATAGAAAGATAATTTGAAAACAAAAAAAACAAAAAAAAAATGGAAACCCATAAAAAATAAATAAATAAACCAAAAATAAGATGGCAATATAAAATTCGTCGTTCTCTTAGAGTATATCTAATGTACGTAGGCACTTTATCTAGCTACCGGTTGTCGTAAAGTATATATATTTTATTTGTTTATCAATTTTTTTATGTTTCTACTCTAATCATACTCTTTATTTTAGCTATTCATCTAAATATTATTAACTTTGTAGGATGTCACACCAGCAATAAAGATGAAATGAAGTGATTATAAGGATTAATACATTTTACCTAGCCTTTGAAGACTACATGTAAATTAGTGAGTGAGAATTAAACTAAAATGTCTAATTATATGCCTAGTGCATTTGCATTGAAAAATGTAAGTTATAGTATTCATTTTGACTAATAATTATTATATGCCTAGTGAGATGCTCTTAAACCAACTCTAATCATACTCTTTAATTTTAACTAGCTAACATCCAAAAAAAAGTATCTCTTTATTTTACCTAATTACTTTTTTATTTATGTGTTCCAATGATACTATTTATTTTATGGGTATATAATTGTCTCTGTTGTTTAGCAAATTACAAATATCCATTGTCATAATTGGCAACTCATCATCAAAAACAATTTTCATAGAAGCAAGTTGGTTAACAATACTCTTTATTTCATTCAGATGTTCCGGAATAGGGCTGCCCTCTTTATATTTTAAATTAACCAACTTACGAAACAAAAAAGCTTTATTTGTGGCTGATTTTCTATCATAAAGGCCTTCTAATTTTTTTTCATAAATCATGTGCTGAAGTTGCAGTAGCAACATGATGAAACACACTGTCATCAATCCATTGACGGATAACACCAACGGCTTTTCGATTAAGCCTATTCCATTCATCATCTTTCATACCCTCGGGTTTGCCACTATCACCCTCAATAGGCCCATACAAATCTTTACAAAATAATAGGTCGTTCATTTTAGTTTTCCAAGTTACCCAATTGCTTCCATTGAAGCTAGACATACGACCCACATTCCCCTCCATTGATTTACACAAATAATTAAACCCAAATAAACCATAAGCTTTGATACCAGTTGTTAGGGAAAATCGATGATTCTCACAAGTAAATCAATCAATGGAAAGAAAAATTAATGCGGAAAAATTAAATCAAAAGCAACACAAGAATTTTACGTGGTTCCCTCAATGTGAGGTACGTCCACGGGATCAAAATCCGATTCCACTATCAACCAAATAAGTTTCCAAATGATTACAAACGAGATCCGAATGGTCTCACAAACCACCTTTAGGTGAATTTCAAATAATTACAAATAAATAAAGAGGAAAGACCTCACCAAAAATAGATGAACCAAAATCTTCAGAACCAGAGTTGAAGAAGACCTAAAAATTATAGACCCAAATCAGCCGAATAACTGAACATCCCAAAACTCACTGAAAAAGTTTGATTGACGAATTGAATTTCCAATGTTCTAGTAGACACAACACACTTGTGTTTAAGAACAAAACCCACCAAAGACCACCTATGGCAGCCGTACCACACCTCTTTTTTTTCCTTGGGAAAAACAATACCAATAATATATTGTGAATCTAGGGTTTTTTTTTATCAAAACCTTAGTTGTTTCCAAACTGAATTGGGTCTCCAAAAAATTAGATATAATATATTAAAATATATTATAACTAATACCAAACGAAATTAAACTCTTTTAATAAACCAATTGGGTCCCATACTCCAATAAGGAGATATATCCCAACAATTCTTCCCCCTATTGACTTAGGTGGAGACATCAACCATACCCGCCAAAGTTTGACACTTTAAATGTTTGTCCCTCGACAAAGTCTTAGTCAACATATTCGAAATATTATCATCCGTGTGAACCTTTTCGAGTTGTAATAGTTTCGAATCTAACACATCACGAATCCAATGGTATCTCACATCAATGTGTTTCGATCTCGAATGAAAAGTAGAATTTTTACTCAAATGAATAGCACTTTGAATGAGTAGAATTTTTACTCAAATGAATAGCACTTTGAAAAGTAGAATTTTTACTCTCGAATGAGTATTTAAAATTCTATTTGGTGGCAGCTAGGGTTTTGATAAAAAGTTCAAGAGTCAACAATATTGTTTTGGGATTGTCTTTGCTTTTCTGAAAAGGGCACCATCGAATTGATTCCCTAAGTGCTACTTTGTATTTTTCGGTGCTATTGGTACAAAGCTTTGTGCTTTGTTTGGTGCTATTTTGCTTCGAAGCGTTGTTTGGTTCGTTATTTTGGATCATCTTCAACTCTATTTCGAAAACTTTTGTTCATTTATTTGGCGTTTCCTCTTGGTTATTTGTGATTATTTAGAATTCACCTAAGGGTGGTTTGTGAGACCATTCGTGTCTCATTTGTAATTGTTTGAAAACTATTGGTTGATAGTGAAATCGGATTTTGGTCCCATGGACGTACCGCACATTGAGGGAACCACGTAAAAACTCTTGTATCATTGATTTAATTTTTTCCGCATTAGTTTTTATTTGCATTGATTGATTTACTTGTGGACATCTATTTTCCCTAATAACTAGTATTATAGCTTACGGTTTATTTGAGTTTATTTATTTGTGTAAATCAATGGATGAGAATGTGGGTCGTATGTTTAGTTTCAATGGAAGCAATTGGGTAACTTGGAAAACTAAAATGGAAGACTTATTATTTTGTAAAGATTTGTATGGGCTTATGAAGGGAGCTAGTGGCGAACCCGGGGGTATGAAAGATGATGAATGGAAGAGACTTAATCGAAAAGTCATTAGTTTTATTTGTCAATGGATTGATGATAGTGTGTTTCATAATGTTGCTGCTGAAATTTCGACACATGATTTATGGAAAAAATTAAAAGGTCTTTATGATAGAAAATCAGTCACAAATAAAGTTTTTCTGTTTTGAAAGTTAGTTAATTTAAAAAAAAAGGACAACCCCATTCCGGAACATTTGAATGAAATAAAGAGTATTGTTAACCAACTTTCTTCTATGAAAATTGTTTTTGATGATGAGTTGTAGGCCTTGATGCTACTTAGTTCATTGCCTGAAAGTTGGGAGACTTTGGTTATGATAGTTAGTAATTCGGCACCTGATAGAGTTGTCACAATGAGCCAAGTCACTAGTAGCTTGTTGAATGAAGAGACAAGAAGAAAATTAGCGGGTTCTTTTCATTCGGAGGCATTTGTTATGAGAGGCCGAAACAAAACAAGGGGAGGAGTAAGACTTCTCATGGTCGTGATCAAAGCCGTGACAAATCAAGTGATTGTTCATTTTCAAAGAAAGACATTGAGTGTCATTATTGCTATGAGAAATGGCATATGAAGCGGGAATGCCAAAAGCTCAAGAACAATGAGAAAAGGCGTGACAAAAGTGTGGATAAGAAGTAAGAAGACACAACGGAAGTTACTATTGATGGTGATCTCATAGTTGTTTGTGAAGATGATTGTGTCAATTTTGTGGCCAAGAGAGCAATTAGGTGATTGATTTCAGTGCTTCTTTTTATGTGACTTCTCGAGTTGATTTCTTTACTTCCTATACCAAAGGAGATTATGGTTGTGTTCGAATGGGTAATGAAGGCTTGTCCAAGATTGTTGGCATGGGTGATATTTGCTTAGAAACAAATTTAGGCTGCAAGTTGTTGCTTAAAAATTTGAGGCATGTTCCCAACATTTGCCGCAATTTGATTTCTATCGGAAAACTAGATGATGAAGGCTACAACAACAAATTTGGTGATGGAAAATGGAAGCTCACAAAGGGTGTTCTTTGGTGGTGGCTAAGTGTAAGAAGACTCGCACACTTTATTCAACGAAAGAAAAAATTTGTAAAGGTATTATCAATACACTAGAGGATGATACTTTTACCGAATTGTGGCAGAAGCGGTGTAATGACCCAAAATATATTTTTTTAAATAGTTAGTGCATAAATTAATTGAGTAATATTTGGATTGGAGTGTTGTGTAAAGTTATGTGCAAAAATGGTTCAATTTTGTAATAATTTTTTTTAAAAAAATATAATTTTCGATCTCAAAATTATGAAATTTTTATTATGTTGTTCTTATAAGAGTCTAGCATGTTGGATAAAAATTTCAGAATTTAATAATGAGTATTTATTTTATGAAAATTCGCAGACTGATTCAGTTTAATTTATAGCATAATTTTAAATTGAATGTTGGGTGTTTGAACCATGATTTGAGATAAATTTGTTGGGTCTATTTTGATATATAATTGGGTGATGTTTGGTTTATGAGTGAGAATTTAATTCAAGATCCATGATTTAGATTTAGATTTAATTTGAACTTGTTTATGACTCATGTTTAACTGTTTGGTCATTTTTAATTATGTGTAATTATGTGACTGGTAGTATAGCGACCCCGGTCTTTTCCCATTTGATTATTGTATCCGGACTTAGGTTCCGTATATTCTGTCATTGTATAATTGTTGTTGTCGTCCTTTATTTTCTCATTTGGAGTTATAGGATGTGTTGGGCAGGTTTGTTTCAGGTTGGTTGGGTTCGTAAACCAAGGGTTGCTGTCCAGTTTTTTGGTTGGTCGCTCGAGCGAGGGCTTGGTCGCTCGAGCTAGGGTTGTATTTTGTGTCTGGTGGCTCGATCCAGCTTTTCTTCGCTCGAGCGAGCGATTGCGTCTAGTATAGACCTGAGAGCAGTGTTTCTTCGCTCGAGCGAGATTTTCTTCGCTCGAGCGAGTGAGGTGTTTGTTTTTCGAGTTCCTCGCTCGAGCGAGCATTCTGTCGCTCGAGCGTGCTCCGGGGTTGCAGACCTGAAGCATTGCATTCTTGGCTCGAGCGAGATTTTCTTCGCTCGAGCGAGCGAGGTGTATGTTTTTGAGTTCCTTGCTCGAGCGAGCATTCTGTCGCACGAGCGTGCTTCTGGGTTGCAGACCTGAAGCTTCGAGTTTTTGGCTCGAGCGAGACTTTCTTCGCTCGAGCGAGTCTTTCTTGTGTCTGGTCGCTCGAGCGACCAATCCTTCGCTCGAGCGAGCCTGTTTAATATAAATACGCAGCAGCAGTTTTAAATACATTTTTTCATCCTCTTTTTGATTTCAAAACCCTAGGTCCGAGTTCTCTCTCCCTCCACTCACCTTCTCTCTTAGGTTTCATCACCTTTTAGGGTGTTTCTACCCTAGTTGCTTTATTAAAAAAATAGAGGGAATCGAGGGCTTTCATTTAATCTGAACATTTGGCGATTTGGAATTTGTTTTGTCTAAGTGTTACTTGCATGCTTTGTTTCTCGCTTGGTGTGTGTTAAGCCGAGGTCATCTTAAGCCTAGGTCACACCTTCGAACCTCTTACACCTAGGACCATCTTGAAACCACTTTGGTTGACCTCTACCTTCACCTTGGCATATTGGCCGAGATGTGTATCATCTAGGCCGAGATGTTATCATCTAGACATCCTAGATCTTTGACCCTTGCACCTAGTGATCTTGTTCCTGGACTAGTATGACCTAGACCGAGGTGTGGCACATCTAGGCCGAGGTGCGGCACAGCTGGGCCAAGTGTTATCCTTCCTAGCCGAGATCATTGAGACCTTACTTGCCGAAGCCTTGTTCTAATCCGAGGTCCTTACCTGCCAGAGTGCCCATGTCACCTTACTTGTTGAACACACTTTGTCATAGCCTTGTCTTGTCTTTCAATCACTTTTTTAAGGAAACCCAATCCGGTGGTGCTACGTGTCCCAGCAGAGGGTTAAGTCTGCTGGTAGTAGAGAAAACATATCATTTTGTCATATCCTTGCCTTTGAAGAGAGAAAAGCTCTAGGAAGAGAAAGAGAAGTTCTTAGAGTGAGAGAGCTAGAATCCAAGCTTGATCCTTAGAGTTTGAACCGTTAGATTCGTGTTTTGAGGTTAGATTCTTGATCTACCCTTGTTGTTCTTTATGTTAATCCGATCACATTGCATGATCTAGTATTATTCATGAGCCATGCATTGATTTAAAGCTCGTTTTAGAAAGAGAAAATGATGTTCTTGTGTTCTTAAAATAAAACCATGTTTAGATCCGAAAGTTTGCATCAAGATCCATGTTTTTGTGTTTATTTTCATAAGATCTTCGAGTATGGTTACCCAGGTCCATGTTTTCGAACTCATCTCATGAAATCTTAGATTTTGAATAAAGAATTTATGATTTTTAGCATTCATGTTCTTCATGTTCTTTAAAAAGAAACCTAGAATTTCCAGACTCCATTTCCCTGAATGTGGTCATCAGGACCACACCTCGGCCAGGACCTGGTTGGTACCCAGCATGTTTTCCCGAGATGAGAAACAGTGTTTTAACTCCAAACACTTGTTTTGCTTTGTCTTGACTTAGTTTTGAAAGAAATGCCGAGATCATTTACACTTATGCAAAGCTTATTTTAGGAATGCATTTCATACCCATCTTTGAGCATCTCTTCCTGTCTTCTTGAAATGCATTTAATGGGATTTATTATGTACTTGTAGGCCTTGGATCCTTGCTTGTAATCCCCACACCCGAAGAGCTATGTGAGTGGTATTTTTAATAAAGCTATGTTCTAACGTTTTGATAAAAGCTTTGCTTTGCTTTGTTCTGTTTTGGAAAAGTATTTGATCAAGTATGAATGATTGTCCCTAGTTTTTGTATCAAGTATTATGTTTGTTTTGATGACATTCTTGGAAAGTCCTTAGTGCTGGGAGATTATAATGCAACTACCGAGTTTGTTTTGGAAAGTCCTTAGTGCTAGGGGACTATAATGCAACTAGCGTGTTTGTTTGAGATATCTCCTTTGTCTTGCCACCGACGGTTTACCGCGTGGGTTTGTCCAGAATGTCATCCCTTGTATTATGTTGATGCTAGTAAGCATCCCTTGAAGATTGAAAGACTTGATAGATGAACTTGATTCATCTCATGTTTGTACAAGTTATGTTATGTATCGTTTAAATAAAAATCTTGGTTATCATTCATTCAAACCTTTATTACTAATATCATTCACTGAGTATCCAAGCTCACCCTCTCCTTATATATATGTAGGTGACGAGCAAGAAGGCGGTGACGCCTAGATGTGTTTTGCCAGATGTTTTGGATTCATGTTTTTGCTAGCATCTTGAAGATTATGTTTCTTAGCTTTGTATTACACGTCTTTTGCATATGTCGACTTGAGAAGCCTTTTGGTCAAGATGTAACGTGCACTTTGTTTTATTTGTACTCAAGTTGTAAACCTACGTTAAATATATGTCATTTCATTTAATCTATGCACAACTCTTATGGACTAATTAGATTTAAATTTATTGCTTCCACACATGTAAGCCCTATATGTATACTATGTTTGTGTGTGAATCTTTGTAAGTTGGCCTTTGATAATCTTGAATTACTGGCCATCACGGAACCATTCTACTAGGGGCGAAATGGGGTCGTGACATATTGGGTTTATTTTCTAACATTTAATATATGAGATTAAAAGTGATGAAGTTGACCATGTATGAGATTTGGAGAAATAAGTGAGATTAAGTTGATATCGTATGGCATTTGGTCCCTAGTTTTACTAGTTGAGTTATGTTATCTTAATATTACCTCAAATTCATATATGAGATATTTGAATGATTTTGGCGGTCTTTGACAAGAAAAGAAAATAATGTGATTTTAGCTCGTTTGGAGCAAATGAATGAATTGGATTAAAACAAGAATGAGTTACCAAAACTTTTAGTTTTGTGAAATTTGTTTTAAAAGAGAAATTGTTTTGTGAAATAAGATTTATTGTTTTGTTTTGGATAATACGTTGGTAAGTCCGAATAGGGGGTGTAGTTGGTATTGGTTAAGTTGGCCTGAGTGTCCATGGTGAAAGACCAAAAACACACGCGGGGGAGGTGCCACATGCCTTCCGGTGAGAGACCGGTAAAGTGGTGAGGAGGTACCACGTGCCTTCCGGTGAGAGACCGGTAAAGTGGCAATTTGGTAATGCTTGATATGCCTACTTGCAGACACCAGCTTAGAGATTACCTGAGTCGTATTTACCACCTTGAAATTATATTGAAATTATTGGGTTAACGTGTTTTTAAATTGGCATTGTGCACAAGATTTTCAAAAGATGAGAAATATATTTTGAGCATGGCATGACATATGCATTCATCTCATAAGACTGTAATAAATGTATATGATGCTTTGTTAGATGTCCTGATGAATTGTTTAATTAGTTGATTCAATTGAAAATGGGATAATTGAATAAATTGAAAAGGATGTCCTGTTGTTATTGAAGCATGTTTATTTATTTAAGCTAACTTGTTGTGGTTAATTAAATAAATTGGATTTAAGAGATTATGTAATAAAATCATATGGTTTTTTTTTGACATGATATGATTTCACGTATATGTGTGAGTATCTTTGTACTTGCATATCTTCCAATGTTATAATATGAGATTGTTTGATGAGTTAGTGGTTGCTCACCCCCTACTTGTACATGTGTACAGAGAATGTTTTCGGATTTAAGAATCAAACAACTTGGCATGGTTATAAAGTGGTGATGAGCCGTAGTACTTTTTAATTGTTTCTTTGGTTGAGTTCTATGCTTTGTAAAGGGCAACACTCTCTTATTTATTGTAAGCCTTAGGGCATTTCTTTTATTTGTATGTAAATGTCATTGTTGTATAACGAGAGGGAACATGTTTATTTAATTATTCATAATTTCATCGAAGGATGAATTGTCATTTATAAATGGACTTAATTAATGAATATTGGTAATGTTATCCGAGTAATAAAATACGGGACGTGACAAGCGGCTTGGGCACATGAGTGAAAAAGAGCAGCAAGTTTTGTTCAAGAAAGAGCTTCTACCTGGTTTGAAAGGTACGCATCTTAAAACTTGTGTTCATTGCTTAGTGGGTAAATAACATAGAGTTTCTTTACATTTTTCTAGAAAATAAAATGTTTTGAAATTGATTCATTCGAATGTTTGTGGTCCTTTAAAAGTTAGAACACATAGTGGTGCACTTTATTTTGTTATTTTCATTGATGATTATTCAAGGAAAGTTGGGCTTTTGTACTAAAAACTAAAGATCAAGTTCTAGATGTGTTTACGCATTTTCAGGCCATGGTTGAAAGAGAAACATGGTAGAAATTGAAATGTATCCGAACAGACAATGGTGGTGAAAATATTGGGCCATTTGGTGAATATTGTCACAACCAAGGTATTCGACACCAAATGGCAGTTAAGAAGACTTCTCAACAAAATAGCATTGCTGAGAGGATGAACCGCACCATCGTGGAAAGAACAAGGTGTCTACTTTCACATGCTAAATTGCCAAGATGCATTTGGGGTGAGGCAATAAGAATAGCAGTTGACGTGATCAATTTGTCTCATTCCTATCCTTTGAATGGTGATGTTCCCGAAAGAGTTTGAACCGGCAAAGATTTGTCTTATGAGCACTTGAGAGTGTTTGGTTGTCGAGCCTCTGTTCACATTCCAAAAGATAAGAGGTCTAAGTTTGATAGTAAGTTAAGACAATGCATTTTTCTTAGCTATGAGCTTGATGAATTTGGTTATAGATTGTGGGATTCGATTGACAAGAAAGTTATTCGAAACCATGATGTTTTGTTTTTTCAAGACCAAACAATTGAAGACTTTGGCAAAGGTGATCAACCAAAGCCAAAAACTAGTGGTCATATTGACATGGACCTATCTCCATCATCTTTAGTAGATGATAAAAATGGGGGAGATGTGCAACCACCTTTTGAAGATGTAGATGACGATGCTACTTCAAATAAAGTTGAGCCTGAATTTGAGGAAGAGCATCCAACTCAAGAATCGTCACCACAACTTGAGTTGAGAAAATCTACAAGGGATCGACAACCTTCGAAAAAGTATCCTCCCAATGAATTTGTGTTGATATCTGATCAAGGGGAAGCTATCAAGAAGTAATTGAGCATGCAAAGAAAGATGATTAGAAAAAGGCCATGTAAGAGAAAATGAATTCTTTACTTGAAAATCACACTTATGATTTGGTGAAGTTGCCTAAGGAAAAGAAAATTCAGAAAAATAAATGGGTCTTCAAATTGAAGAATGATGGCAAGAATCTAAGGTACAAGGCATGTCTTGTTGTTAAATACTGTAACACCGCCCAGGAGGTACCCGTGGGCGTTAAACAATTCGGACCCTTGATTTACTTGATCTAATTTCATGAGTGCAATGTAAAACATAGACAAGAGTCCAAATCTGACAACTTTTGTAGAAATTTAGTTTATTGCAAAAATCTTTGCCAGAAATGGACTGCATCATCAGATCTCAGAGTCACCACCTATTATTTTGAAAAAATTAGAAAACCCGTAACTTGTGCCAAGGCCATTGTTCGTCGTAACAAGAGATGTCTCGATTCGGAACCTTAGGTATGAGAGGGGAAGGTCATTAATTGAGCACCCCCATTCACTCGATTAAAAGATCGGCCTCTACTAAATCATGATATGAATTTTATTGACTTTATATGTTCATATTCATAATGCTAAAATTTACTATGTGAAAGCAAACAAGTATAGACTGTGTCATTTATTTTGAATCAACTTGATTTCATGTATTTTGAAAGAGCCAAATTGAACAACACAACCTCCATCCATTGCCATTCATAGAGATATATCGCATAAGCAAGTAGCCTTATGATAGAATACTAAACATAGTAAGAAAAAACATACACAACCGGGATACTAAAGCATAAAAACTCATATATTTACTGACATTCCGCGAACAGCTACAAAACAAAGTTAGAAAACATGCACGATCTTATATACAAAATCCAAATACAATACATACACAAGAATGCAACTAAAGATTTGGTTTCTAATACATGGCATGTGAATCATCTCAAGAACATCAGGTAGCGCACATAATGACATAAGAATTGATTAACGCACAAATGCAAAATTAATCGAATCTTGATGCATGAAATATGGATGTAAAGCTTGAGTATGATAAAAAAACAAAATATGATACTATTTACAGATAAGGAAAGCAAGTAAAAGAACAAAATAGAGAGAAACTGGGGCGGAAAATTATTACAACACTTGAATAATTACATATCCGAATAAGGGAGGAGTGGGAGAAAATATTACAACAAAATAAAACCTCGCAAATCTCAAATTAAAAGAGAATAAAAGATTCCTTCGGGATCGACCGTCAGAAATGGTTCTGTTCGCTACTGGGAGATTGCTCTGTTTCGCTTGAGGAAACTTATTTTTGCTGGAGCACTATTCATCACCATCAATGCTATTCATCGCGGCAGTTACTATTCACCATCCTTGGTCATTATTCATTTCACCAGGCATTTTCCATCCAAGGTACTATTCATCCCCAGAGGTACTATTCATCGCTAGAGGTACTATTCATCTTCGGGATTACTATTCATCACTGAGATTTACTATTCACCACCGGCAGTTACTATTCACCGCTGATCATTATTCACCCAGTGGGGTCACATTTCTAACAAATTAGGTGGTTTTGACCAACCATTTAAAGTAGTAAATTACGACATTTTATATAAAGTGGTAAACTACAACAGTTTATGTGGGTGATGAAACACTGACCATTTAAAGCGGTAAATTACAACAGTTTATGTAGGTGGTGAAACACCGACCATTTAAAGCAATAAATAAAGTGATAGATAAAGTAGTAAAAGAATTTAAACAAATTATATTACATTTTCAAATTTAAATGAAAGTTTGCGAAAATTTATCTTTTGCAGAAATGATGAATTTTATGATTTACAAACTTTCTTTTGATCACCCTCAAGGTTGTGGAACGTGTTCTCAATTCTCAGTTTAAAATTCGAAATTTAAGCTTTAATGGTATGTTGGTGTATTGGTGAAGAGACAAGGAAGAGAATGGAAAGAAAAATTTGATTCAAAATATTTTATTTTTCCCAAAAATAAAATAGTTAAGACTTTTGTTTTTTTCTCTCTTGAAAATATTTTTCCTCTCTTTCTTCTTTTTAATCTATTCTCTCTGATCCTTTTCTCTCAATTTTTCCTCCCTAGAAACAATTTTTTTTTCTCTTCAATCCTCTCCCCCCCTCATCTGACACTTCCTTTGCTCCTTTTATAGAAAATAAAAATCACAAACAAACAAAAGAACAAACGATGGAAAACGGTAGAATGGGTGAGTTTTTCAAATGGTGCACAGTAACATTACTGTACACTTTATAATATAATAATAGATAAAAATGTATTATTTGCATAAATATATGTACAAATATCTAAAAAAATATAAAAACATACAAAAACATGTAAAATTATAAAATAATAAAAATAAATAAACTAATAAAATATATTTTAATGGGCCAAATGTGTAACATATTTGACCAAAATGAGTATAAAACAATTAAGCCAAAACAGGTGAAGGTTGTGATTAAAACTTAAATTCGATCTTTCCATTGAGAATTTTGTGAGATATCATATTCCTATTTTCATCATCGAGTAATCAAAAGAAAGCGCTAGGGCCGGTCAACATGGGGTGTCTACAAAGCTTTGGGCAAAAGAAAGGTGTTAACTTTGATGAGATTTTCTCACCAGTTGTGAAGATGTCTTCAATTCGGGTTATACTTGGCGTAGGCGCAAGTATGAACCTTGAAGTTGAGCAACTTGATGTGAAGGCTGCATTTCTTCATGGTAACCTTGAAGAAGAAATTTACATGGAGCAACCGGAAGGTTTTGTGAAAAAAGAAAAAGAGAAATTTGTTTGCAAATTAAAGAAAAGTTTGATGATCTCAAGCAAGCGCCGTGGCATGTCTTCAATTCAGGTTGTACTTGGCATGGCCACAAGTATGAACCTTGAAGTTAAGTAACTTGATGTGAATACTGCATTTCTTCATGGTGACCGTGAAGAAGAAATTTACACGGAGCAACCGGAAGGTTTTGTGAAAAAAGAAAAAGAGAAATTTGTTTGCAAATTACAAAAAAGTTTTTATGGTCTCAAGCAAGCGCCGTTGCAATGGTACAGAAAAATTTGACTCTTTCATGATGAATAATGATTTTTCTAAAACCACTTCAGATCATTGTGTGTTTGTGAAAATTTTTCCATATGGCAAATTTATTATTCTTTTACTTTATGTTGATGACATGTTAATTGTTAATTGTGGGTCAAGATTCTATCATGGTTAACAAGCTGAAATTAGAGTTGAGCAAGTCTTTTGCTATGAAAGATTTAGGGTCGGCAAAACAAATACTTGGTATGAAAATTGTTCGTGATCACAAAAAAAGGTTGATTTGGTTGTCTTAAGAAAGTTATATTGAAAAAGTTCTTGAGAGGTTCAACATGGATAAAGCAACGCCAGTTGGTTGTCCACTTGCGGGTCACTTCAAGCATAGTTCAAATGAACATCTTACAAGTGAGAAAGACAAGGAAAAGATGCTGAAAATTCCTTATGCTTCAGCGGTTGATTTTTTTATGTATGCCATGGTTTGTACAAGGCCTGATATTGCTTACGGCGTTGGTGTGGTGAGTCGTTTTCTCTCTAATCCGGGTAAAAAACATTGGGCAACGGTGAAATAGATTCTATGGTATCTTTGAGGGACTTTGAAAGTGTGTTTAGTCGATGCTTGATGGGTTCACAGATTCCTATATGGCCGGTGATGTTGATTCTAGGAAATCTACTTTGGGGTATTTGATGACTTTTGTAGAGGGAGCTGTGACATGGCAATCTAAATTGTAAAAATGTATTGCTCTCTTAACTACCGAAGCTGACTTTATTGCTATTACGGAAGCTTGCAAGGAAGAGTTATGGTTAAAGAAATTTTTTGCAAGAATTGGATTTGAAGAAAGAAAGTTATGTGCTTTATTTTGATAATCAAAGTGTTATTCATTTGAGTAAAAAGTCCACTTTTCATTTCAGATCGAAACAAATTGATGTGAGATACCATTTGAGAGGGAGAAGTATGATCTGGATTGAGCGATGGTAATACCGGACAGATTGTGGTCCGAACACATTTGGGCGGTCGTATCCTGGGTCCACCCAGAAGCGATTTTTGTTTGGCAAAAGCAAGGGCATGTGGAACCGAGCTACTTGACCTTGTCGGCACGAAGGCCGGTCAAGTAAGGGTTCCACGGTTTATGTGTTGCGTGGTTGGAAAGCGCGCATCCATAGCTCGGCATGAAGGTTCATGCCTGAAGCTCGGCAGGAAGGGCTTTGGTTGACCGGTATGATTAATCTCAAGCCTGGCTTCGCCGAAATGCAATCGAGCACGGCTTGAGAGGAGCTCGGTAATTGGAGCACTTGGGCATGTAGCGCACATGGCCGTTGACAGTCGAGATGTTGCAGCCCGGCTGCCGAGCTCCCAGTAGAGTGGGCTGGCAGTTGGGTTAGGTAGTGCCCAGCAAGATTTGTACTGACAGATGGGATAATAGCACCACGTGTCAAGAGACGAATGAGAGTAGATTTGGGGCGTAGAAGGTATATAAGCAAGTCTGCGCCCCCCATGCTGGGACAGATGACACTCTAGGAAGGTAAACACTAAACACAACTGAGTCCTCTCTCTCTCGATCCTTGGTGTGTGGCTAACTTGATCGTCGGAGGGGTTTTCCGGTCAAAGACCACCGGGTAGCTCACCGCTGTTGTGCTCACAGGTCAATCAGACGGACATGAGCTTGGAAGAAAGGAGTACGGGCTTGCCTGAATATATGCTCCCCGTACAACCATTGGATTCGTGGTGTGTTAGATTCAAAATTGTTACAACTCGAAAAGATTCACACGAATAATAATATTTCAAATATGTTGACTAAGACTTTGTTGAGGGACAAACATTTGAAGTGTCGAACTTTGGTGAATATGGTTGATGTCTCCACTTAAGTCGGCAGGGGAAGAATTGTTAGGTATACCTCCTTAGTGGAGTATGTGACCGAATTAGTTTATTAAAATATTTAATTTGGTTTGGTGTTGGTTATAATATATTTTTATATATTATATCTAACTTTTGAAGGCCCAATGAGTATTTAAAAATCTGTTTGGTGGCAGTTAGGGTTTTGATAAAAAGCCCAAGAGTCAACAATATTGTTTTGGGATTGTCTTTGCTTTTTTGAAGAGGGTGTCGTCGAATTGATTTTCTAAGTGCTGCTGTGTATTTTTCAGTGCTATTGGTACAAAGCTTTGTGCTTTGTTTGGTGTTATTTTGCTTCGAAGCATTGTTTGGTTCGTTATTTTGGGTCCTCTTCAACTCTGTTTCGAAGATTTTTGTTCATATATTTGGCGAGGTCTTTTCTCTTGATTAGTTGTAATTATTTAGAATTCATATATGGGTGGTTTGTGAGACCATTCGTGTCTTGTTTGTAATCGTTTGAAAACTATTGGTTGATAGTGGAATTGGATTTTGGTCCTGTCGACGTACCTCACATTGAGGGAACCACGTAAAAATTCTTTTGTTGTTATTGATTTAATTTTTTCTGCATTAGTTTTTATTTCTATTGATTGATTTACTTGTGGAAAATTATCTATTTTCCTCAACAGGACCCATCACCGAGGCACTAGTGGAGCTCATTAACCATCCCTAATAGGGCCAAGGTTTAATTAGAGTACAATGCGAAATCTCTAAAAAGAACCATTGGAAAATACCGAGCGTTTCACGCTGCCCCTCCTCCCCCTGGTGTTTTCTTGCAATTGAAAGGGCACTTGGAGGACCTTTCTTCAAATCTGACTAATTTGTGATGAAGGTATTGAATTCTTAATAATTTTTATAATTTTCCAATTATTTGCAGCATTATTTAGCTTTCTTGTTATGATTTGAAACTCAATTGTATTGGATTTTTTTTTTTGCGGGGAGAGGGGGTATTGGATTTTTTTGAGGGGGTAGATTGGTGGCAAGTGATGATGGTGACACCAACGATTATTTATTTAATAAAATTGTACATGTAAATATTTTTTTATTACTAAATTGTTTTGTAAAATATTGTTTGAACATTAATTTTTATTTATCTACGTGTCAATTTGTTGGGAAAATCCTTATATTTTTCCCTCTTTGTGTAATTAGAAAATGGGCAAACCTACAAACAATAGACAATAATATGGCTGAAAAATTAAAGGCAACAAAACAATCACAAAACACTAAATTTATGTGGTTCGACAAAAATTCTCATGTTTATGGGTCCAACTCTGAATCAACTTGTACTATAAAATAATGGGGTTATAAGATATCATCTCTAGTCACAACTAGAGGCATACAACCATTAAGATAATATTCTTGGGTCACTAATCAACAATTATATCATCACCACTAAGGTGGGTATCAACAAAATCAACAAGAAATGAAGTTTATGTATTACCAAAGTGGACATCCCAAACTACCAATGCCAGAGAGCTTTGACAAGATCCGCTCCAATCAAAACGTAGAGCTCGTCTTTATGAACAACCCACTAAAATTTCATCAAGATCGAGTGAGAAATGACCAACCTATCTTGGCTTGAACTATGAAAGAAAACCTAAAGCTTTCTTCACTTTTCTCTCTCTCTCTCTCTCTCTCTCTCAGCTCTTTTCTATTTTGTTGCTATATGTGTTGTTTGAAATTAGAGACCAAATGTCTCTTTTCTGTCCTTTAGTCATTGGAAGTCACAAAGCTTCCAAGAGAGCTTTACAAATAATAATAAAATAAAGAATTTGTTGACTCATTTGAGTCTTGTATAGGACCCACTCCAATTAGAAGGGATATCACCCAACAAATCTCCCTCTCTCGACTTAGGTGGGGGGCACCACCAACCCAGCTTTACTTCTACAAAAATCATGTTTCTCCTGGGACAAAGATTTAGTCATCATATCCGACCCATTCTCATCGATGTGAATCTTCTCAAGTTGAAGCAATTTTTCATCCAATAAATCATGTATCCAATGATACCTCACATCAATGTGCTTTGACCTTGAGTGGAATGTCAGATTCTTGGTCAAGTGGATAGCACTTTGGTTGTCACATAAAAGAATATGCTTCTCTTGCTTTAACCCCAATTCATGTACAAGTCTTTTGATCCATAGCATCTCCTTGCATCCTTTGGCCACTGCAATGTACTCGGCCAGCGTGGTAGACAAAGTAACATATTTTTGCAACTTGGATTGCTAAGAAATAGCTCCCCTTGAAAAAGTCATCAGGTACCCTGATGTGGACTTTCTAGAATCAATGTCTCTAGCCATGTCTGCATTTGTGGAGCTTTCTAGCTGAGATTTTCCATCTCCAAAGCATAAACTCATCTTGGAAGTGCCTCTAAGATATCTGAGAATTCGTTTCACTGTAGCCCAAATGATCTTTTCCAGGATTGGAAAGAAATTCACTCGCAACGCCAAATGCATAAGCTATATCCAGCCTAGTGCACACCATAACATACATCAAACTGCCAATGACGGATATATAGGGAACTCTCTTCATTTCATCATTTTCTTTCTCACTTGCTGGACACTGCTTCGAACTAAGTTTGAAGTGATTTGCAAGTGGAGTACTCATCGATTTCTTCTTATCCATGTGAAATCTTTCAAGCACTTTCTCAATGTACCTTTCATGTAATAGCCAAAACTTGCAATTCTTCCTGTTATGAGTAATCTTCATGCCAAGTATTTGCTTCGCAGGACCTAAATCCTTCATAGCAAAGGACTTGCTAAGCTCTTCCTTTAACTTGCCAATTTTGCTCACATCATGCCCAACCATCAACATATCATCCACATAAAGTAGCAAAATGATGGAGTCACAATCTAAGAATCTCTTTACAAACATGCAATGATCTAAAGTGTTCCTCTTGTACTCATGATCCACCATGAAGGAATTAAACTTCTTATACCATTGCCATGGTGCTTGCTTCAACCCATACAAGCTCTTCTTTAGTTTACAAACTAAATTCCCCTTACCTTTCACTTTGAACCCCTCGGGCTGCTCCTTGTAGATCTCTTCTTCCAAGTCACCATAAAGAAAAGCTATTTTCACATCAAGCTGCTCAACCTCTAAGTTCAAGTTTCCGGCTAAACTATGAACAACCTGCATAAATGACATCTTCATTATGGGTGAGAAGATTTCTTCAAAACCAATTCCCTTTTTCTGGCTAAAACCCTTCACAACCAATCTTGCCTTGTACTTAGGCTGTGAGTTTCCTTCTTTTATCTTCAATTTGTAGACCCATTTGTTCTTGAGTGCCCTTTCCCCTAAGGCAATTTCACCAAGTCATAAGTATGGTTCTCAGGTAAGGATTTCATCTCTTCTTGCATGGCTTTCAACCACTCCACTTTAAGCTTGTGAGTTGTAGCTTCTTGATAACACTTTGGTTCTTCCCGATCTGTAAGCATCACATACTTATTAGGAGAGTACCTTATTGAAGTCGGATGATCTCTAGTAAATCTTCTCAATTGTGGTTCTGTTGGTGGTTCAGGAGGTGCTTGTTCCACGTGCTCTTCTTCTTGCTCTTCTAAATCCATAGCGTCGTCACTAACTATATCACCACCATTTTCTTGTACATCTCCCTCATTATCTTTATGCACCATGGGTGGAGGGACTGGATCCAAATTTATTGGATACTCATTTGTTGAAGCTGGCTTCTCAACTCTATCAAAGTCTTCAATGGTTTGATCCTTAGAGAATATTACATCTTTTCTCTAGACTACCTTTTTGTCTACTAGATCCCACAATCTATACCCAAACTCTTCATGGCCATATCCAAGGAAAATGTAGTGCTTTGCCTTTCCATCAAGCTTTGATCTCTCATCTTTAAGAATGTGCACAAATGCTTTACACCCAAACATCTTCAAATGCCGAATAAAATATCCTACCATGTCCAAACTTTTTCTGGTGTACCACTATTAAGTGAAGCTGAAGAAGAAAGGTTGATTAGATCAACTACAGTCCTCATTGCCTCACTCCAAAAGGATTTACGTAGTTTTGCATAAGAGAGCATACATTTAAATCTTTCAACAATTGTTTTGTTCATTCTCTTTGTTACACCATTTTGTTGAGGTGTCTTGGGAATAGTTCTTTCATGCTTGATGCCAATCTTCTTGCAGTAATCTTCAAATGAACCCTTGTATTCACCATCATTATCTAACTGGATACATTTAAATGATCTTCATTAAAAGGAAAGTTATGTTGTTTTCCAGCTAAACAATGAATACAAGTTTTGAGTTGTGTATCTTTCATTTCAGGAAGGAGATCTTTCCTAGCTAGAACTTGCATGCCTTTCTCACTCATATGATCAAGCCTTTTGTGCCATAGCTCTATAGAGATCTCTTAGCTTTGCTTGCATCATATAGAGAGTGAAACATTTCTTTCCTCTTGCCACTATCAAGGAATCTTTGGTGAGCTTTCATTTTCTATCACGAAATTGATTTTTGTAGCCTTCATCATCAAGCTTCCCGGTGAAAATCAAATTGAGACGAATGTCTGGAATATGTTTCACATTTTTAAGAACTAGTTTGCAACCAGTGTTGGTCTCTAAGAATCTTTATCAATCATCCAACTGGAATGATCATGCCATGTGAGCCCAACAAAGTCATCATCACTAACAATGATAATATCACCATCCTTAGAAGCAACTATAGCTGTTTCTTTCTCATCTTTGTTCTCATCACCTCTTTCTTTCTTCTACTATTTTTTAAGCTTTCGAAATTCTTTTTTCATATGCCCTTTCATTGTATAGTGATAGCATTCAAGGTCTTTCTTGGATTGGGATTTTCCTCTTGACTTGTCTCTTGACTTGTCATGGTTATAGATTTTTTTACTTCTACTATATATAAAATACAATTAATCAGTAACAATGGCCCTATAACTCCTGGAAGTACCCTGTGTAGACACCCCATTTTTGATCGCCCTTAAACCTTGGGCGCTACTAATTGCTTTCTTGGTGATAACAGTTGTGCAGTGCAAATATTCGATTTCTTCGGCAAGAGAAGAGTAAAATCCCAACCTCACACCCCTTTTTGGACCAAAACTATTTTGAATGGTTTTTAGACTTTAAAACCCTCTCTACCAAAATAAATTTGAAAATAGGTTCCTACGATGTTCCGATGCTCGCATTTTGTTAAATGTTGCGCTTTTCGGGAAACTAAGCAAGGACAAAGTGGAAATGAATGAAAGAGAGATGAAATCTTTGAAAAATCTTTCAAAACACCTTTTTTAGGGGTTTGGAGTTGAATAAAAGAGGAGAGGAGAGTAGAAAACGAGTTTGGGAGAAGTTCGGCATGAATCTGGGAAGGATCGAAACTAAACGGCTTCACCAAAACAGACATAACTTTTTGCATAGTTGGAATTTTGATGTGAAATTGCCACCATTGGAAATCTTACTTCCGGGGGCTTCAATTTGGACACAAGAATGACCTGAAAAGGAGTCCAGATGAAGGAGATATGCTCATTTGAAGTTTGACCTGCAGAGTAGATTTTTGCTGTCGACTAGAAAAGTAGCCGGCCGGCCGGCCAGTAAAAGTAGCTGACGAGCCACTTTTGTCAAAAATTCATTTTTTTTTGTAGATCTTTCTTCTCCAGCTGTTATACACTGCTCCAGATATTTCCAAACTCAGATATTTCGACCAAAGCTCCATTTTTGCTATATATGGAGCCATATCACTCATTTTGGAAAAAAAAACATTTTAGCAAGTTTGGGAGCTTCTCACACTAAAATCCCCCTCTCTCTAAAAAATTTTCAGAGCTAAATCTCTGTCTCTCTCTCTAGAGTTCACTCTCTTTTGCCCTTTTGTGTATGAAAGCTTAGATACACCATACTTTTGCTTGCACATCCTTAATCAAACTTGATCACCATTGGGCTGAGATCCCTTGGAGCCTATTTTGAGCTCTCAAAGCTGGTTTAAACTCAGAATTTTGGCTGGTTTTGCTGCTGTGCTTCAAGGGTAAGCACTTCTCCCTTTCAAGCTTGTTTTTGCACACTTGCTTTATCCCCCCTTTATCCATTGTTTTGTACTATTTTGGGGCTGTTTTTGAACCATAAAAAACTCTGATTTTGAGGTTCTAAAATGGTGGTTTAAGCCTTGTTTGGCTAGGGGGTGTTTCCTCTCTTTTGCTCCTTGGCTTGTAAGACCTTTTGAGCTATCTTTCAAGCTTTTCAAACAACTTCCTTTTGGCCTTAAAACCATTGAATTCCAGAGGAATTTTAGTGGTAGAAAACTTGTTTTGAGATCCCAAATAGGAGGGGGGAGTCCCTCCTCCTCTTGTCTTGTTAGCATGTGTTGTTGGCCTACCAAATGAGCAAGTATTTCTATCCTCTTGAGGCTTAGTTTGAGCATGTTTTTGTGACTTTTTAGACCTTCTATAACTCTATTTTTGGCTGGTTTGGTCACCTCTTGCATGCTTCATACACTTGTAGTGTAATCCTACTTGCTAGCCTAACATGCTTCGTGTCTTAGCCTATAATTCTAGCATGTATTGGCTCCACTCCAGCATGTTTTTGGCCATTATTTAACATGCTCTAACTCTGTTTTTGGTTGGTTGGGTCACCTCTTGCTTGGTTTTTGTACTTGTAGTGCAATCTCACTCATTAGCCTTGCACGCTTAGTGTTTTAGCTTATTATTCTAGCTTATTTTGGCTACACTCCAACATGTTTTTGGCATTGTTTTGACATGCTTTAGGACTGTTTTGAGTGGTCTTGGCCTCTTGGGCTTGCTTTGTATAGCTATGGCATAGTTAGCTTTGCTAGTCTTGTGTTTTGAGACCCCTAGCATGCCTTATTTGTGATGTTTGTGTGATTTGGCATCATTTGGTATGTAATTGTAGAGCTTATATCTTTTCCATACTTCCACTTAAATCACTCTTTCAATGCTTTTGAGGAGTTGAGCATTATGCAATGTTTGTGAGCCAATACTTGAGCATATTTTTCTCGCCATCTATGCTACAAGTCCAACATGTTTTTGCTGCTATTTTGACTTGCCTTAGGTCTGTTTTGAATGGTTAAGGTCATTTGAGCATTTCTTAGTATGGTTGTAGTGTAAAGGGCCTTGACTAGCTTTGAGTTTTGGGGCCTTTAACATGTTGTGCTTGTGGTGTTTGCATGCTTTAGCCTCATTTCTCACATGATTTCAGAGCATATAGTGTAGTCACACTCTCACATATTCCACTCCTTTATGGCTTTGAGAGTTGTGCCTTTATGCCTTGTTTATGGGCCAATATATGAGTATGCTTCTCTTGCTATTTGAGCTTTTGTAGTGTAAAGGGCCTTGACTAGCTTTGAGTTTTGGGGCCTTTAACATGTTGTGCTTGTGGTGTTTGCATGCTTTAGCCTCATTTCTCACATGATTTCAGAGCATATAGTGTAGTCACACTCTCACATATTCCACTCATTTATGGCTTTGAGAGTTGTGCCTTTATGCCTTGTTTATGGGCCAATACATGAGTATGCTTCTCTTGCTATTTGAGCTTCAATTTCAACATATTGTAGCCTCTGATTTAGCATGATTAAGCTCTGTCCAGAGATGGTTTGGTTGTTTTTGCTTGATATTGCATGCTTCTAGAGTGAGGCTCTTCACTAGTCTTGATGCTTATGGCTCCAAACATGTCTCGCATGCATTGCTTACATGATAGAATTGTGTGGATGCCACTTTAGCGTTGAAAGATATGTATATGTGTGTTACATTGCATGTGTTTGGATCGGACATTAATCCAAACACAAGGAATGTGGCACGTTTCATACTCAAAGTGATGAAACGTGTTGCGTTTTTTGGTCGCTAACACTCTTGATCAAGCATGATAAGGTGGAGGCTCTCTTGTGTGTTGTTTGTGCATTGATCAACATAGTGTAAGCTTGGTCCTCGGCCATCATGCATTGAGGTGCTTGGTTGGTGACTTGAGAGCCGAGTGCCATGCTCCTTTGAGCTTGAGACATGATAAGGAGTGTGGTAATACACACATTGTCTTAGAAATACATTGTTGTGCCTTTATTGTTCTCTATTGCAGCAAAACCAGCAGCCTGCAGAAAAAACTAGCCGACCAACCAATTGTTCTAGCCGACCGTCCAGTGGCACTAGCCGACCGGCCAGTTTTAGTGGCTGGTAGCCACTTTTTCTAGCTGGCAGCTCACCAGCAGATCCTTGTGTTGAAGTAAGGGCGGTCTGGAGGTTGGCACAATTTTCAGAGACCAAGGCAAGTGCAAACAAAGGCAATTGACAACATGGTAATGGATTTCCGAGCAAGCGCAAACCGAACATGAATCTTCAACCTCTTGGAACTGAGCTGAGGCAGTTTGATTTGTAGTTAACTTTACTTGTTAGTTAGCTTAAATTGGTAATTTAATTAATTAGTTTGTTAATTACTTAAGTGTTGTAATAATTAGTAAGTAGTTTACTAGTTATTCGTTTTGTTGTGTAATAATTAATTTAATTGGCTTAATTAGATTGGTTAGTTAGCTTAGCTTAGCTAATTCATTCGGACCCTCCGTCGAGAGGGCAATTGTTGTAATAAGTGTGCGTGTGTGTGTGAATGTCTTCCAACCCCTCGTCTTTCTCTTTTTTATTTAACCACTTACGATGGTTAGATTAGGGCATGTCTCGATTAGCATACCTTATGCTTTCATGCGTGCATCATTCATCTGTCTTGCATGCACTGGGCTCGGCGCATCATACAAACTGCATTGTACTTCAATACACTTACTTGAATACGTGTCTCAAAGCATGTATCAAAGTGTTGCATTCATATGCCATGATTAGATAGCCGAGCCTATTTAGTTGCATTATTGTATGTGTTGCATTAGGTACTTAACATAGTTAGGATCACGCATTGATTTCTAACTAGTTTTCTATTTTGGCTCGGAGTACACTGTAAGTGTTTACGCTTTAACATCCTTGCATATGTGTAAGTGATTGCCATGATAGCATGCTTGCCTTGACGCTATGTGCCTAATTGCTATAACTGCATGAATGCCTGTGGATGAAGGCTTCATTACTTGAATTGGAACAATTCATCAAGTGTGAGTTTTAAGCCCACTTGAAGTGGCAAATCATCATGTTTTAAGCCCACTTGAGGGTGGCAAATCCGCGCTTTAGCCTACTTGCGAGTATCACTTTCAAACCATTTTCAAAAAACAAACATGAAATGTTTTGTTCTAACTCTTGCGATTGAGTCTATACTTCTATGTTGTGCGCATCACGTAGTAAATTAGCTAAATAACCGGAATAAGAACACATGTGTTTTCAAAACAACATATCACGTGTAGTAGAGGCCGATCCTTTGATCGGGCTAGCGGGGGTGCTCATTTTAGGACCTTCTCGTACCCAAGTTCCCGAGCCAAGGCAACTTTGATGATGACGGACACGTGGCCTTTGGCACGAGTCAGGGTTTCCTAAATTTCTCAAAAAACAAAACATTTAGGTGGTGACTCTGTAATCTAGCAAAGCAGTCCATGTTTGGCACTTCTTGATTAAAATCGATTTTCCAAAACGATTTGCCGGATTTGGACTCTTTGGTGATTTATCAGTCTTGCTTTGCACTTTGTGAGATTAGATTCAGAACCGTGATAGGAGTCCGAACTATAGTAGCTATGAACCCAATTTGCGCCCTCTCCGAAAAGGGGGGCGCGCGGAGGAAGTTTGGGCGGTTTACAGTTTCTGGCGACTCTGCTGGGGATTTAGAGAACTTGACTCGAAACTCATGATATGTTGTTTTGTCTACACTTATGTGTTTCTTTGCATTGCATTTGCATTGGTGCGCCTAGGACACAGTGTTTGCCATCTGCTATTCCTAAACGGTTTGCCAGAGGCTCGCTTGGAAAAACGTGCCATAAGGCTGACCGGTTATGGGCTCTACCACGATGGAAACACAAATCTCGGTTTTGCCGAAGCCCCCTTTTTGACCATTTGACCTAGTTGCATATCGGGAGCCATAGAGACTGCTCCAAACTAGGATAGGTTGCTCACCCGAATGTAGGTTATTTGAAACCGTTTGTTTGCGTAGCGAACCCCTAGTTCCTGATGAAACTAGGATAGGGAAACCCTACCCCACCATAGGGATGTTTTGGCTCTTACTTGCTTGCTATATGCTGTTAGGGTGTGTCTCTACAGGAATGCATGTATCAGTTACAAGTCTGGGTATCAGTCTGAGGACATCAGGGTTCGAGGGTATCAGTATTGTGGCAGAAAATTTTGGGGCAGAATTTAGTAAAGGGTACAATCATTTAGCTTGCTCATATATACTCTGGCGAAATCAGGCTGAAATGTTGTCTGCTCTCTTTTGCAAGGTAGTCCTAGAACCATAGCTTCAGAAGGCTCCAATATCCCCCGGGTACTTTGAACTTGTATTGATAGACTTTGTCAGGTCAGAATTGGTTCAGAAGCAACCTGTGTTTACCTCACCCCCATCGGTTACAAGATGAAGGAGGTTCAGACAGAATTCACTAGTGTAGTTTCTACAGCAGTCACCCCTCAGTTCACTCGGGTTTAGTTTGGTTTGGAAATAGTTGTCTGTATTCATCTCAGCACAAGATCAATTACCCATTCCCATGGCTCAATATCCCCCAGCCAGTGTGGAAGAACAGATACAACACCTGCAACAGATAATCGAGGCACTACAATAGGACGCAGTCTGTTAGGCCAAAGTCACAGCTCGTCAGGTCAAAGTGATAACCCGACTATAACAACAACAGCCACGCGGCTTCTACATCTCATGCACCTCCTGCGGGTAACCCGACATCCAGAGCCACTGCCCATACTGCTAATGTCCAAGAGATTCAAGGCAATCCGGCGGAGCCAATCCCAGAACAGGTCTCTAAAGTTCCTGTCTATCAAACCAAAGCTCTATTTGAATTTGAGGTAGACCCAACTGCACTCAAGGTTGATAAATTAGAAAAGTTATTCAAACGAGCACAAGGAGTGAACTCTATTCCGGATTTAGAGGACGGGATACTGAATCTGCAGTTACCTTACTGGAGCAGTTCAAAATGCTGCATATCGATCGCTTCGACGACTTTAGAGACCTAATGGTGCATCTTCACCTGTTTTCTGATATCCTGAGGCCAATAGGTTTGACTCCAGCCCAAAAGTTGTCACTATTCGGCCGAACCATGTCTAGGATAGCCGTAATCTGGTATGCGAAATTGGAGGACTCTGTGAAACAGAACTGGGAAGAGCTGGCTGAGGCCTTTATTGCTCAATACTCCTACAATACACAGATCGAGGTCACAACTCGTGATCTCGAAGTCACCCGCCAAGAGCCAAATGAGGGTTTCTCAGAGTTCGTGACGAGATGGAGAGCAAAAGCCTCGATGGCGACTACATGGCCTTCCGACAAAGATCAGATTAGGATGATTGTTCAGAATCTGCATAGCCATTTGCTATAAAAGATGATCTTCCTACCTCTGTTTACCTTCCCAGACCTTCATGAAATGGGGGTTCAAATTGAGGATGCCATCAGACAAAGGATCTTTGTGGAAGATAATGAGCCTGTGAAGAAGAATGTTGTTCGCAGTTCCAATGCTGCTACTGATGGTAGCACAGCTGCGAAATGCTCAGAAGTAGACATTATCACCACTTCCCTCAATGGCCAAAAACCGACCACTTCAACTCGGCCTCAAGCCCGAAATTTTCATCCTCTTTATATGAGTCTTTCTGAAGTTTTGAAAATGCTGCGAGAAGAAGGGCACCTAGAACTCCTAGAACCCCAACCCCTTCCAAATCCTCTTCCACCAAGATATGACCCAGCTAAATACTGTGCCTATCATCAACAGCACGGTCATGATACGAACCGTTGCATTTGCCTCCGTCATAAGATTCAGGATCTTATTGACGAAGAGACCATAGCTCCACCAAAAAGACCTCAGGTTAGTACTGACCCGTCACCTCTACATCTCAATCTAATCCATACACTCCCATCCACCTACAACCCTAGCATATACATCACCCCGACCTATCTACCCAAGCCTGAGGTGTTTATTCTAGAAAGCATGGACTTATGTATGACGGATGCACTTGAACCCCAATCATCTCAAACCCGTGAACCCACCACTTCTGAGCTGATGAGAATGATTGAAGATCTTCAGAGAACTGTGACAGATCTGGCCTTTGGGATATTGGCTCCGTCATCGACCACATCGCATGCCAGAAATTTCATGCCAAAAGGTTCTCCAATCTTAGGGCAAGCTGCAATTGAAAATGGCCAACCTAAAGCCATCCCAGGTCTGGGCAATGACATGTTGACAACAACTGGGCTCCGCTCTGATATAGTGACCCGATCCCTTGGTAAAGTGGAGGCGAGTGGAAAAAACAAGGTAGGGGTAGGCTTTGATTCCCATGAACACCTTCTGTGGGCTGTTGAGGCTTTGAAAGCCGAAGGATTGAACAAACAGCAAGTGCTCACAGTTGTTGCAAAAACTGTGGATGACACTTTTGCTACTCACGGTGAGAGCATCTTGAATCAAGGGGCCAGCCAGGAAAAGAGATGTCGTACCAGAAACACCCCTCTCAACTCTAGTCCTACATCTGTCGGAGATCAACAAACCCAGTTAGCACCTGCCAACCCCTTTGTTGGTACATCCATAACTCCACAAACCTCGAGTCATTAACCCCGAGGCTAAAGGGTCTTCAATCCCCTCTACATAACCTTGTCTAAAGCTCTCTCAATCCTCGTTAGACAAGGCCATCTCAAACTCCTTGAGCCTCGGCCTCTCCCGGATCCCCTTCCAGCTAAGCATGATACGACCAAGTACTGTGCCTTCCATCAACAAACCGGTCATGACACTGACAGTTACTTTCGTCTTCGCCACGAAATACAAGATTTGATTGACAGCGAGGTCATTGTCGCACCAGGTCCTGCAAAGTCTATCGGCACGGGATCGATGAATTTGGGGGATAATGTGATTATGTGATCGGGGGATGAATCACCTGCTGATGGCGCTCGATTTACTCCAGACGTGGGATGGCACGCACTGCTTTGAGCAATGTGCAAATGCTTTTTATTGTATTTCTTGACTTGGGTGTTGGGTCAGTCTTGTTATGTTGTATTGAGTCAGTCTTTTTGTACTGAGTTAGTTGAGTCTGTCTTGTTGTATCGAGTCAGTCCTGTTGTGTCGGAGTCAGGTGATTTCGGGGGTGTTACATTGGACATCACTTTCTTGTTTTGTGTTTGTCTTTTACACTCTGTGTTTGTCTTTTCACTTTCTTTTGCGTCTGTTTCTGCCATGGAACCAATTGTGCCAAAAGATTTGAATAAAATGGCAGTGCTTTTCACCTACTTTTCTGTGCCTTTAAGTCATTGCATTGACCTAAGTTTTTCAAAACTTTTTGAACACTGTGACGAAAACAAAGAGGGAGGAATTCCTCTGGATTTGCAAAAATTTGATCAATTGAGAGGAAGAGAGGCATGCTAAGCCCTTAATGAATGAAATCATGTTTGTTAATGTGAGTATTGAGAAGGATCCTAGCTTGATCCAAATTGGTTCTACATTGTCTTTAGCGTGAGCGACTAGTCGCTTTTTTAAAAGATTTTAAAAAATGTTTTGCGTGATCCTGCGAAGACCTGTGTGGAATCGCTCTTGAGATTGTGCAGCATAGGATTGCTCTCGGCCTCGAGACTCAACCCCTTTTGCTTTCAAACCTTGAACTTAGATTCAGAAGGTTCAACGGTCAACCACAATGTGAGGCTTGTATGGTCAGAAGCTGCCCATGAACTAGGGGCAATAAGGTCGTATGACATCAAAGGAGGCCCGCCTGGCTAGATTCGATGCAGCCCTCGAACTAGCGGCAAGAAGGTCAGATATGATCAAAAGAAAGTTTGCAAAGCTGGATGAGAAGCGGCCCTGGAACTAGGGTAAAAAAATGTCAGATGTGCTCGAAGAGTAAAAAATTGGGACATTTCTCAAGCTAATAAAGATCGACAAGAATGCCAAATCCCAGAATGGAGAAAAGAAGAAAGTTTTGTTGAAGGACAATCGAGCTCCTATCCACAACACTGGGGGCAATTCAGACCCGGTTGGATGGACTCCTACATCATCAGCGAACAGCAGCCATTCTCCTGGATTCAGGTGGCTTTGAGATCTCAACACCGACCATTCAACATGGACAAAGTTAAACCTTTTTATCCTTGAGAGGCTCGCTGGGCCGAAAACCCGGAAGGGCGACCCAGGCAAAAGTTAGAGCAAAGAAAAGAATAAAAATGAAAAAATGAAGAAAATGAAAAAATGAAAAAATGAAAAGGAAAAGAACAGAAAAGAAAAGAAGAAAATGAAAAGAAATGAAAAGAAAAGAAAAATAGAGCTCGCAAGGTTGAAAACCTGGAAGGGCGGCCTTGGCAAAAGTTAGAGCGCAAAAGGAGAGGTTAATACCCGAGTGTACCTTAACCAGGAACTATGTCGGGCTTGATTCCCATCTTTAGGATACGTAGGCAACTTCATTCTGAAGTCCAGCCATAAACACTTCCAAATCGACCGTGTCCATGTAATGGTTCTGATCATCTTTGTCTTCTCTGTATTCGAGAGTTCGGTTGTGATCGTCACTTTGAGGACTGATTACAGTGTGCTGTGGTGCGTTCAGACAAGGGGCAACTTTCCGTTGCCGTGCAGTGCCATTTAGGTAAGGGGCAATTCTCCATTGTTTTGGATCTGAGATTGTGCATCTTGAGAGTAGATTCTATGTTGGTCGAGCAATGGCCATTTGCAAAAGCAGTTTTGAGAATTCTTAATGTGGTTGACTAATTTTCTTGAAAATTATTCCATGTTTCGAAAACTAGACCATTTTCTTAGACCTCAATAAAAAGAAAATTTTCAGTGCTCATGGCCTAACTTGCATGATTTCAAATCAGAAAATTGAACAAGTGTGTTAATCTAACTCTCATATTGGTCAAAATTATTTTAGTAGAAAGTCAAAACAAAAAATGGTCAAAATGATGAACTAGGGGCATAGTTAAGTCAAGTTTTCTGTCTTTTCCCCGTTGTCAAAACACTTGCCAGAAAGGGCACCTTACTTGCCAGAAAGGGCACCACATTCGCCAAAAGGGCACAACTGAAGCTAACAACAAAGGGCTGAAAGCTCTCACATCCTCTAAGCAGCGAGGTATCAAGCCAAGTGCGAAGCACGAACTGGAAATGGAGCAGGATATTCCACTCCCTTATCCGAGAAGGTCTAATCACATCCAAACTGGCCAAGGGCATCGTCAACCGATGTCAGTTGCAGATCTACTACACATACAGTCGCGTTACAACCCCTCTGTGGGAAAGGTTCATGAGTTGTGAGCAGAAGAAGGAGCATCTAGTAGAATACTAGGGGCAAAAGCCCACAACTACCTGCTTATCCATCAACCACCCAGGGGAGGGATAAAAAAATAAGAGAGATTGAAGAATAGAGAGATGTATGCTGAGAGAAAAAGTGAGGAAATGGCTTTTTTCAGAAAACTAGAGATTGAGTGCCAGAGTGATACGAGATCACAAATAAGAAAGGGTGGGAAACAATACCCGGAGAAACAGGCTGCTCATGAACTGAGAGGTTTCTCGCCATTGGAACACATCTGAGTGTTATGTGTGTGTTTTTTGGTTTGTTTTGATTCTTGTCTTGAGTCGTTTTGAGTGTCAATAGATGTGTTTAGGTTGTTTACCTTTGTGTTTCCTTTGTTGAGTCGTTTTGACTGTGGTCAATCATAGGCTCAATACCCAGTTGAGAACTCATTTCTCAATTTCAATTTCAAAAAAAAAATCGTTTTGTGCTCAGAGTGCTGTGCCATTCTCTATATTTGTACAAAACACGATTTGTTTTTTCATAAAACTGCAGGGTTCAACCCAAGTCATATGAGAACAGTATAACAAGGACCTATCTGAAGCTATATAGGTTCCAGACTGCAAAGCAAAAGAAAAGAGGGAAAATGTGGGCATCTGAGCTTGTTTCAATTTCAGAAAGTTCCGAGATTGCATTCCATTTGTACCTCCCCAGGCCTTGTCAATGCTCCGAAGTATGAGTGTGCCCCTACCTCAAGCTCAAGCCTGCTTCAAGCCAGAATGGCAATCAAAGTGCTCTCCCTGAGCACTATTTCCCCGCCAGAGGCATCTTGGCTGTGTTTGCAATGAGTTCCTAGGAGATCAACTGTGACGGTGGAAACTAGAGTTCGAATGACTGTTGCCTAGAACACAAAGGTTTGGGATTTCCGAGACTAAAGTCTGGTTTAAATACCCAGGGGTGTATCCCCGGCTTGAAATCCGTATGGCAGCCCCATAGATTGAGATAGCATGTGTGCGCCTCAATTCTGGATACTGAACCATCCTAGTCTGTCACCCCATTGGAGAATAGGGAAAGTTGTGAATATGATCAGGAAGAAAAGCGGTATCCATGGCTTCAACATGCAAATGTTGCCCCTTGTCAGTATTTCAGGACCTTTGTACTGTGAGTTGAAGGTAAGAGTTCGAAGAACATAAGGGGAGATACCCGTCAAGGTAGAACGGTTCATCGCCACGCGCCCCATGAGGTGCTTTCTAAAGCACCACTTTTTTTGTTTATTGTATTCCCTAAATAGCATGCACTACATTGCTTGTAACATGTATCGTATCATCGCACTTATTGCATTTATTTGCATCGTGTGCTATCTTGTATCATTTATCATTTCACACTGTGCAGTGTTTAGGATCGTTGTCCTCCGGGGCTATCTCAGGTTGCGTCGAGTGCGCCCTTGAGCGGTTATTTTTGGACCTCTTTTCACGGTTTCAGCGTGGTTAGAGTATTCCTTTCCTTACACGATTTCAGCATGTTTGGAATTTATCTCAGGTTG
>NW_021026285.1:341135-408244 GCF_004153795.1 Camellia sinensis | reverse complement strand
ATGGATTCAATTCTAGTAATCTAAAAATTTAGGTCATTCTCAAGATAAAAAATAAAAAAAAGTAACAATGGATATCAAATCCCACTTATACCTTGCCCCCCCTAGAGAGTGATTTTTATAGAGTAAATAATATACAAACATAATATCGAATTTTCATACATCTATAAATTTTGATTGAAGAAACCAAAAAAGATACATGCTTGGAATTCTTCACCTTGTTGCTGATGGTAACTAATAAAAAAGCCGATCACTTTTCTTGCCGAAAATGCCAGGGCCATATGTTGAAGAGATGAGATCCACAAGGAGGGGAAACTGCAAGAACACGAAAGAAGTGATTGGTAGACAAGCCAATGCAGCCACTGGAATAAGTATCCATTCCTTATTGTTGCCAAACACAAGATAGAGTGTGGAACTGAAGGCTAGAATCATAGTTGTTATGGACATGAACAAGGTAACAAGACCGATTATCAACCTCTTAGGCAAAACATAAAGAAAATCACCCTCTGCATAGCGCGAAGTGAGGATGGACAAGAACATTAATAGAGACACGGTGGATGTGAACAGAGAGATTGCATCTGAAATGATAAAGACAATAAATGCGTTTGCTTTTGAGAAAACTGGGACGCCATTTGTGCCATTGATGCCACCTGGAACAGTGATTACAGCTGCAAATGCTATAGTGGCAATGAGTGCTGCCGCTATTGTGCAAGAGTTCGCAGTGTCTTTCATCCATTTTTCTCCTTCTTCTACTAATTTTTTGTGTTCTTTGGTAAATACCATTGAAGGAAATTCATTGTCATCATTTCGAAGCTGTTTGTAACGGGGTGTTACAAACTTCTCCACTTCCTGCATGATAGCCATAGATTTGAAATAATGAAATATATTTGACTTGTTTCTTAGATAATGTCAGAAACTAAATTTTGAATTTATATTTGAACCAAATTTTGTACTATGCTTTACCAATGAAAAACATGCACATGCTCACAAATAAATGTAATAGACTTCAATGGCATGATAATAAATTTGGGTATCAAATTTTGAATGACATTTGTTCCATACCAATGCATTGTTGGCATATCAGATATCCAAAATTGATTACCCAAGTTTGATTACCATAACATCATTGCTAATGGAATATTAGAATGGAATATATTTATTACCTTAAACCATTGTAACTCACGTTGCATTTGCAAAGCTGCACCCGGAACAAGATTGAGCTTGTCAAAAGGTGCTACTCGTCCAGCCAAGTGCAACATGTTGTTCCCATTTTTGTCCGTCATGAACATCATAGCTTGTTTATGCCCACTCATTTGATAGATGAGGTTGAAAACATTTTCACAATGATATATAACTGCCAGTCCAAATATGTTATAATTATCTTTGTCCACATACCAGATTGCTTTAGGAAATGATTCAACAACCTCTTCAACAACCTCATGAATCCCACACCTTGTAGCTATAAGGATTACATCCTTGCAAATTAAGTCAATAACCTTTGAGTCATTTGAAGATCTAATTTTCTCACACAAGGATTTGGCCAGTTGAATTGCTTGAAGATGCATCAATTTTTGCTTTTGGACATGTTTTATGGGAGGCACTGCAATAATAGAACTCAAAGATGCGGTAAATTTTGTTGAAAGTGTATAAGCAAACAAGAAAAATAATTGAATCAATCTATATTTTAACTAAGTGGTATTCCTCGTCAATTACCTAATAATTCAAGAACTTTCCAAAGCATAGCCTGCAATTTTTGGCTCACTGTATGTCATGAAACAAATTAAAACTTGCTCGTATATGAAAGGAAATGTTAAATTTAATTGCGTTGATAACGCGGTTATTATTTCTATTAATGTTTTGCCAGTACATTATGCATTATGGGGGAAGAAGGAGGGGAGATAATTTATGATAATGTTCATGATAAAATGGAACTTTAAAATGATGAACTTTCTTATGTTTCATTGCGTTGATAACGCGGTTATTATTTCTATTAATGTTTTGCCAGTACATTATGCATTATGGGGGAAGAAGGAGGGGAGATAATTTATGATAATGTTCATGATAAAATGGAACTTTAAAATGATGAACTTTCTTATGTTTCATTGCGTTGATAACGCGGTTATTATTTCTATTAATGTTTTGCCAGTACATTATGCATTATGGGGGAAGAAGGAGGGGAGATAATTTATGATAATGTTCATGATAAAATGGAACTTTAAAATGATGAACTTTCTTATGTTTCATTGCGTTGATAACGCGGTTATTATTTCTATTAATGTTTTGCCAGTACATTATGCATTATGGGGGAAGAAGGAGGGGAGATAATTTATGATAATGTTCATGATAAAATGGAACTTTAAAATGATGAACTTTCTTATGTTTCATTGCGTTGATAACGCGGTTATTATTTCTATTAATGTTTTGCCAGTACATTATGCATTATGGGGGAAGAAGGAGGGGAGATAATTTATGATAATGTTCATGATAAAATGGAACTTTAAAATGATGAACTTTCTTATGTTTCATTGCGTTGATAACGCGGTTATTATTTCTATTAATGTTTTGCCAGTACATTATGCATTATGGGGGAAGAAGGAGGGGAGATAATTTATGATAATGTTCATGATAAAATGGAACTTTAAAATGATGAACTTTCTTATGTTTCATTGCGTTGATAACGCGGTTATTATTTCTATTAATGTTTTGCCAGTACATTATGCATTATGGGGGAAGAAGGAGGGGAGATAATTTATGATAATGTTCATGATAAAATGGAACTTTAAAATGATGAACTTTCTTATGTTTCATTGCGTTGATAACGCGGTTATTATTTCTATTAATGTTTTGCCAGTACATTATGCATTATGGGGGAAGAAGGAGGGGAGATAATTTATGATAATGTTCATGATAAAATGGAACTTTAAAATGATGAACTTTCTTATGTTTCATTGCGTTGATAACGCGGTTATTATTTCTATTAATGTTTTGCCAGTACATTATGCATTATGGGGGAAGAAGGAGGGGAGATAATTTATGATAATGTTCATGATAAAATGGAACTTTAAAATGATGAACTTTCTTATGTTTCATTGCGTTGATAACGCGGTTATTATTTCTATTAATGTTTTGCCAGTACATTATGCATTATGGGGGAAGAAGGAGGGGAGATAATTTATGATAATGTTCATGATAAAATGGAACTTTAAAATGATGAACTTTCTTATGTTTCATTGCGTTGATAACGCGGTTATTATTTCTATTAATGTTTTGCCAGTACATTATGCATTATGGGGGAAGAAGGAGGGGAGATAATTTATGATAATGTTCATGATAAAATGGAACTTTAAAATGATGAACTTTCTTATGTTTCATTGCGTTGATAACGCGGTTATTATTTCTATTAATGTTTTGCCAGTACATTATGCATTATGGGGGAAGAAGGAGGGGAGATAATTTATGATAATGTTCATGATAAAATGGAACTTTAAAATGATGAACTTTCTTATGTTTCATTGCGTTGATAACGCGGTTATTATTTCTATTAATGTTTTGCCAGTACATTATGCATTATGGGGGAAGAAGGAGGGGAGATAATTTATGATAATGTTCATGATAAAATGGAACTTTAAAATGATGAACTTTCTTATGTTTCATTGCGTTGATAACGCGGTTATTATTTCTATTAATGTTTTGCCAGTACATTATGCATTATGGGGGAAGAAGGAGGGGAGATAATTTATGATAATGTTCATGATAAAATGGAACTTTAAAATGATGAACTTTCTTATGTTTCATTGCGTTGATAACGCGGTTATTATTTCTATTAATGTTTTGCCAGTACATTATGCATTATGGGGGAAGAAGGAGGGGAGATAATTTATGATAATGTTCATGATAAAATGGAACTTTAAAATGATGAACTTTCTTATGTTTCATTGCGTTGATAACGCGGTTATTATTTCTATTAATGTTTTGCCAGTACATTATGCATTATGGGGGAAGAAGGAGGGGAGATAATTTATGATAATGTTCATGATAAAATGGAACTTTAAAATGATGAACTTTCTTATGTTTCATTGCGTTGATAACGCGGTTATTATTTCTATTAATGTTTTGCCAGTACATTATGCATTATGGGGGAAGAAGGAGGGGAGATAATTTATGATAATGTTCATGATAAAATGGAACTTTAAAATGATGAACTTTCTTATGTTTCATTGCGTTGATAACGCGGTTATTATTTCTATTAATGTTTTGCCAGTACATTATGCATTATGGGGGAAGAAGGAGGGGAGATAATTTATGATAATGTTCATGATAAAATGGAACTTTAAAATGATGAACTTTCTTATGTTTCATTGCGTTGATAACGCGGTTATTATTTCTATTAATGTTTTGCCAGTACATTATGCATTATGGGGGAAGAAGGAGGGGAGATAATTTATGATAATGTTCATGATAAAATGGAACTTTAAAATGATGAACTTTCTTATGTTTCATTGCGTTGATAACGCGGTTATTATTTCTATTAATGTTTTGCCAGTACATTATGCATTATGGGGGAAGAAGGAGGGGAGATAATTTATGATAATGTTCATGATAAAATGGAACTTTAAAATGATGAACTTTCTTATGTTTCATTGCGTTGATAACGCGGTTATTATTTCTATTAATGTTTTGCCAGTACATTATGCATTATGGGGGAAGAAGGAGGGGAGATAATTTATGATAATGTTCATGATAAAATGGAACTTTAAAATGATGAACTTTCTTATGTTTCATTGCGTTGATAACGCGGTTATTATTTCTATTAATGTTTTGCCAGTACATTATGCATTATGGGGGAAGAAGGAGGGGAGATAATTTATGATAATGTTCATGATAAAATGGAACTTTAAAATGATGAACTTTCTAATGTTTCATTGCGTTGATAACGCGGTTATTATTTCTATTAATGTTTTGCCAGTACATTATGCATTATGGGGGAAGAAGGAGGGGAGATAATTTATGATAATGTTCATGATAAAATGGAACTTTAAAATGATGAACTTTCTAATGTTTCATTGCGTTGATAACGCGGTTATTATTTCTATTAATGTTTGTTATATAAATGTGGCGTATGTATTTTTGTGGTGTCACCGTAAGGGTGATGTATTTTGTGAGTAGACGGTTGTGAAGCCTGATTTGGAAAATGGATTTTTCTTGATGTTATAGCCTCAGATGGCCTTATTAAACGGAAATTTTGTGGAATTAATCTAAATTAAAAGATTTCACTAAATAGTTCTATACAACTTACTTGTGGATGATTATGTGTTCCGATTAACACCTTTACTTTCAGAGTATGTTTATAAAACTTTTGAGTTTTGTTTGGAAAGTAGAAAAATGTATTTTGGTTATGATCAGAATGATTTTTGGGCACTAATGAGAAATATTTCACATTCAAGAGAAGGATTTCCAAAGAATCAAGAAAATGATGAAGAGTTTCTTTAAACAAAATTTTGTTATCATATGTTTTACCTGGAATGATGGATGTTGTGTAGTGGCTTAGCTTGAATTGCTAATTTTGGTTTAGGTGTTTGGTTTGAGGAGTGTTTTGGGGTTATTGAGGTTCATATACAAGGGTGTTGTCTCTAACCTTATTCTATTAGGAGTTTTCTTTTCCTATGTAGATGCATTGAGGCTTTTATTGTGCGAATTTTCTTTTGTGTTCTAGTGCTAAGCACTCAGGGGTGTTAGGCATGTTATGGTGGTTATGCTTCTCTGTGTGATTAAGTTACCTTTGTTTCGGCCTTATCTTTAATTTTGTGGACGAAATTCCTTAAGTGGGGAGATTATAACGATTTTGGTTTAGACCCGACCCATTTTTGTGATTTTGGATCTGAGAATCCATGTACTTAACTGTTGTTCATCTCGTTTCCATCTTATTACTTGTTGAGTTTTGCATTTTTGAAGATATATGTATGTACGTGTATATTTGAGTATCAAATGACACCCTATGTATATACTTATAATATCAAGCATCATGATGATTTTTATTTATGAAGTGTTATTGTTTAGGATCATTGTAGATCCCTACTAGACCATTGTGTTCATCCCAATTATTGAAAAAATTTCAAGTACGGAGTTGATTGGATTAGTCAAGGATCAAGAAGTTAATTTTTATTGAGGGTTTAAGTGTTATAGAAATGACATTGTTTCTTCATTGTAATTATTTATTTTGTAACATTTTATGTAAGCCTAAGGGCAGGGATCATAATTTGTTGAATTGTATGCTTCATCATTTGTATTACATAAGAGAAAACACTTTCTATTTCTTCTTTTATATTTCAGCTTTCACATTTATGATGTATAAATCCAAGTAAATAAAATTGGGGTGGTTACAAAGTTGATGCTGCTCATTTCTTTAATTAATTTAGTCATCACTAATGGGTTGATAAATAAATAAAAATATATAAAAAAAAAAAGTAGTCCAAACAAATATTAGTGAAAATAACTTGAAATTTTTGGAAGTTACCGTTAGAAAAGTATTATTTACTAACATATAATTTAATTAATAAAATGATTAAGAGACAAATAAAATATGAAAGTAAGTAATTTATATAGAATAAGAAAGAATTGGCGTGTGAGATTGAGAGGCGTGTAGTCACTGCCCTAAAGTTGTTGTTCCTCCCCACGTGAAGGTACAACCAAAGTGCAACTACTCCAAAATACAACCTAACTGCTCACAGCATTCCTTATCTGATGTTCACATTTATCAAGAAGATATGAACAAGTCACAAACCATAATTGTCCAAAAATATAAAAGATATATCAAACTATACTCTTCAACAGAATCTCAATATATGAAATATTTATATATACTTAAGTATCTCTTTTTATGTGCTCTACATCTTTAGAAAAACATAAGAATATATATAAGTGAAAATCTTATAAGAATTAATACTTAACATTTAGTCATTACATAATTATAATAATAAAACTTAATGGTACCTTTGTAACCGTAATATTTAAAACCAATATTAATGTTAATAATGGTCAAATAAATTAAATAGAAATAATTAATTTTATTTTTATTAAAATTCCAACATTTCCCAACTTTTATTAAAAAATAAAATTTTTAATATTGTAGCACTCCAGAAATTTCTTTTTCTTGTTCCCATCGCTCGAACAATGGACTGGTTGCTCGAGCGGTCTCACGAAGCTCCCAATACTTTGGCAGGTCTAAGATTCTGAGAGTTATTAAGGTTCTTTCAAGCACAAGAGTGGTCGCTCGAGCGATCTGCCTTATTTGGACTAAACTTCTAGGTGTTTGTATTTTTCGCTCGAGCGAAGGATTGGTCGCTCAAGCTATAACACTTTGTACTTCTTGGACTAGTAAGATTGCTTTTGACACTCTTATTATTGTACTTGGAGCCTCTTTGGTTCATTTTGGGATATTGATTGAGGTGGTATCATAATGGTAAAGTAAGATTGAACCAAAAATATTGATTTAGATAATTGTCCCATGAGTAGTCTTCACTCTTTTACCCATTTCACTTTACACACTTTGAATTTGGATGTGAGATTAGAAGCATTGGAAATCTTGTTTCTGGGGCTTCGCACAAGAACGACCGAAAACGGAGTCCGAACAAGGGAGTTATGCGTGTTTGAAATTTGGGTACCAAGGCTGGAAACAAGTCCGCTCGAGCAAACTTTTAACCACTTGAGCAGTCTATGCAAATTCTACCACTTTAAAGTTACTTTTTGGCCCAAAATCTTTATTCTTTCTTCCTCTCTGTCTCCTCCATACCTGAAACCCTAGAGCTCCAAACACTTGATTTCTCCAATTTCTCCCTTAAATCCACCCTAGATCCTTCAAGAAAATTAAAGAACAAGTCTAGTTCGAGATATCCACCGATTGTTTCGCATTTTCGTTGAAATTTCAAGTGGGTTTCCATCTTAAGCTTTCATTCTTGAGGTAGGGATATCTTTAAATCATTATGTCTTTAATTTGAGAATCACATGTGGTAATTTCATTAGATATTCACCTTTGTAGGTATATATATGTATGGATTGTGTTTGCTAATAAATGATTTGGAAGGATGTGGGCAATATTTCATGACTATGGATGGAATTATGTCTATTACCGAGGATTATTGTTGTTGATGATGAAAATTAATCTCTAATTCACGAAAGAGAGAAAACCCCTAAATTTCTACAAACCCTAGTTTTGAAACTTGTTCAATAAAGAGGGTTTTGCTCAATTGACTTTTAAAACATGGAATTGGGCGTGTTTATTCGACTTTGAGGTTGAAATATGAATTATTGGATTGTTGTGAATTGAACTTTAAATTCATGCATCATATACATTACTTAGTTCTTCTTGTGATACTAATGTGTATGAATGGTTGGAAGAGGTAAAAGGGGGGTTTTGCCCAATTGACCTCTTAAACCTAAAATTAAGTGTATTTACTTGACTTTTATGTTGAAAAAGTTAGACTTCGAGACTTTTACACCAAAACTAGAGATGAAGATGGTTATGAATGGAAGAATCTTCTCATTGTTAACATGTGAATTATTGAATTATTGTGCATTGAAATTATTATAAGGAAATTGAGATTTGGAATATTCATGCATCATAAAATTTTATCTTGTGACTTTTAAAATGTTGGCATATTGAAGGAGTTGAAAGAGGGTAAATAATCTATGAGTTCGGGTAGTGAGTCGGGTTTGGTTGAGTTGTGTAAAGTAATTGGTACCCGCACGGGGAGTCAAGATGCCCAATTGCCTATCTACGCATATCGTTGGACGAATGTCGGAAAATATTTTTGGGTGTCCATGAGCCCACCGTTTTAAGAGTCGGAAAATGTAGAAAATCATGGTTTTTGGGTGTCCACATCCCTGCCATTTCAAGAGTTGGCAAATATGGAAGGGAAAAAGGTTTTTGGGTGTCCACGAGCCCGCTGTTTCAGGAGTTGGCAAATGTGGAAAAACATGGTTTTTGGATGCCTATTGCCCTGCCATTTTTGGAATCGGCAAATGTGGAACTATTTTCAGTATACAAAATCTATATCTATATACGTATTTTGAATTACGACTCTTACTTGGGATGTCATAATATATTTGCCACCCTTGCTTTTAGAAGAATGATTATCTAATATTATGCATGGTCATTTAAACTTATAAAGAAAATTTACTTTAACATAATTTTTATACTTGCATAGCATGATCATGTGTATTTCAATTAATTATATAATTTGTTAAATATACTTTGTATTGAGCATCCGTTCACCCCAAAAACTAACCATTTTCAGGAAATGAAGTTGACAAGCCACCTAAATGATTTACTATGGAAAGCAATTTGGACAAAGCATGAATGATCACTTATTTGATGTTTTGTGTTGAAGCCTTGGCGTTATTTTTTATGAATGTGAAGGATTTTATTTTTAAATCATGGACACTTTTAATAGAGTGTTGTCCCTTTTGATTTCTCTATTTTGCATAACTTCTCAACTTTTTAACTGTTTCATTTTAACCATGGATGTAAGCTGATTGTGTTGAAATTCTTGAGAATAGCTTAATGGGAAGTGAAAAATTTAGAAATCCGCTAGATATTGATTTTGTGATTATGTATCAATTTAAAGCAATAAAACAATCATAATCAAACAATCAAGACAAATCAACACAACGATTTTAACGTGGAAAAATCACAATTGGAGCACCTCCAATTGTGATAAAAAAAAAAACCACGGGCAACAGCCACAAAATAATCCACTAAGAAGATATAAAGAAATTACACAAGTATACTCTCAATTACCTAGCGAATCCACGCCCGAATTGAGCCAACCCCTATGTGCCTCTTCCAGTCCCGTCTTCACCTCGGAATTGTCTTGGCGATGAGCCACTCCAGAATCCACCAAAGCTTCAGGCTCGAATTCTTCAAAATCCACCGAAGAACAACTCTCTCTTTTTTAGAATAAACAAATGAACCTTCGATGTATTCTTCTTAACCCATGAGTTGAATACTCAATTAAACATCAAAGTAAACTAGCAAAATATCCCCAGATATAAACCTTAATATCCAAAAAGAATATCTGGAGCAGTAATCCTAAAATCTGACAGAAACACGTACTTATAGAAATCTAAATCGCGATGCTCGCTCGAGCGAAGACTCTCTCGCTCGAGCGAGGAACCAAAAACGTATGTTTTCCATAAGTGGCTTCGCTCGAGCCAAACAACCTGGACTCGAGCGTAAAATCATCTCTTTCAGGTTTTTACACAGACGCAGCCTTCACTTGAACGAGAACTCCTTCGCTCGAGCGAGCAAGGGCGGACAGGCAACTTTGAATGAAATTTTGCATTTTGCTTCGGGGGCACTGCCTCTCGACCCCGCCTGGGCGCTACCCCAGACCCACCAAGGGGCGCTGCCCCCTCGACCCCCGCGAGCTGACCGGGCAGCTCAATCCTCGTTATAATCAGCGAAGTGGCAATCTTGAAAGTGTTAACATCACAAACTTCTCTGCAAGGCATAATTCAGGTTGGATTCGCATCTAAAAACTCATAGCCTCACTAAAATAAAAAGTGCGAAAGCAAATACAACTTAAAGGAGTTTTGTCAAACGAGGTTGCCAAGAATAAAAACCTAACAGGAATGAGTGTTATGGAATTGTATTATTATTTCTTTATCTATTGTTTGTATCTATGTGGAATGAGATAAAGGAATAGGATTTGGGAGATGTTTTCTCAGGGCGTTGCAAATTGGTATCAAAGCTAACTAGGTTTGAATACCTTGGGCTAGTGGGGAAATGACGTTTGTCACAATAGGTTTACTAGCCTAGGATGGGGCGCTTATGTGTTTTGCATGCTTTGTGTGTTTATGTGGTTATGTAAGTATGGGGTTAAGTTTCTAGGATACAACCTATGCCTATTGCATTCATCAAAATCCTTTTGGAAAGGCACTTGATCAATGCTTTTTCCACTTGGAAGTCTTTGAACACCATGAGACAAGTTAATATCTTAGAAGAGTGATCTATATGTGCTCTATGTGACTATGTGCTTACGTGGTTTGCCTTATGTGCTGTAGATATATGTATAGGTGTATGTTTAACTCAAATGCAACGTGTGGGAATTTGTGCTAAGTATTAAATTGTGGGTTGATTTAGTCTCTACCTTCAGGATGTTTCTTCCTAGGAAAAGAAGTGGGATAGACTACTAAGGCTAGATAGATGGATCAAGATGATTTAGAATTTACATTGGATCATAAGTTAAATGGTTTTTGTAGAATTGTGTGTGTAAGTATGACCTTCAAATGGTGGAAACTATGATGCACAGTAAATGATTTGTTATTATAAGGAGTAACTATTTCTAAATCCTTACACCAAATTGTGGAAGTGAGCTATATAAAGGATTTGGAGGTAAAGGTAGTTAGAAATTATACTTGTTGTAGTAGTACAGTGTTGAGCCTTTAATGATAAGTGAAGCGACTTAAAACAAAATGTCTTAGACTAATGATGTCAAAATAAGTAAAAGCTAGTTCTAAATTTCTTTGGGATGGACTAAGTTAATTGTGGTTGGATTGCTCTAACTGTTTGATTGACTATTTATGAGGATTGTGTTGGGTCTTAGGCCAATTAGCTTGGTATGTATTTAGAAATGTGTGTGGTCTTAACATGAAAGAAATTTGAGGGTGCAGTAAGAGATGTGTTTTTCAGAGAGTTTATCTAGTTCAGAATCTTGTAACAAGCTCTAGATGAACGAAGTGTGTAAAGAATTTTGGGATGAGAATGAATACGATTCAAGTAGCACTATGTGATTAAATTTCTAGTGATGGAAAATATTGACTTATGAAATTGTGTTATGAGTATTAAAGGGGATATGTAGTCTAGTTTTGAATGCCTTTAGGACTAGTAGGGTCAATTGTTTTGGAGTTGTTTGTTGATGCATTTAAGTGTAGTAGATGGATGCTTACCAAGATAATAAATAATTGTGTTAACAAATTAGTGTTCATAGAGAAACTAATTTTGGATGAAATTGTGAGAATGTTATGATTCAATAGAGATTGTGACTAGTTGTTTTGGGATAGTTGATGCGATTGTAATTTGAACATGGAAATTTGTTATTGGTCCACCAAGAGTAATTAATGTTAATTTTTAAAGTTACCCTTAGCTAAAAGTTATAAATTGTGAAGACCGGAGATATACATGAGTATTCTGAGTTAAGTTTGGTGTGTGTAAAGACAATGTGGTTTAGGAAACCAAAATGTAGATTTATTTTGTATCCCTTGACCTTTGACCATAAGTTGTCTTGTATTCTTGATGTGAAATTTATGATTCCCTTGTGAGAGGGTAATTTTTGTGAAAATTGGGCCGAGCTGGGAGATGGTCATTATGGCCCACAATACGAAGGGCTGAGTAAAAAGGCCGTAAAGTTACTCCGGCCCAAGAGAGGTACAAAATTACTCCGGCCCAAGATAAATGTAATGTTACTTCGGTCCGGAAGCGACTTAGAGTTAGGCCGGTCTCAGAGTTAGTCCAGTCAAGGCATATTGTGGTTAGAACGGTCAGAACCTTGTTACTCAGTAGCTCGATCTAAACACACCATGGTTCGTGCATGAGAGAACCGAGATAAGGTGTAGCGAAAGGAAGAACCGGACTAATGATAGTTCGGCTTACTCTGCAGCTCAGCACAGCCATGATTACTTCGGTCAGGTTGGAGTTCGGCCAAGGTAAAAACCATCTCACTTGGTTTAAGCAGTGAGGGGGGTGTTGAAGGATAAGCATTATCTTTCAGGAGTATGAATCCTAGGAAGACTCTGCATGGATGAGTAGAAGTCCTACTAGGATTATGCCACGCAAAACCTATAAAAGCTCACAAACATCACCTTGGGAGAGGTAACACACAATTTTGCTTTCTGAATACACAGAGCTTTGTCTATTTGTCAAGCTTGCTGACTTAGGCATCGGAGAGGTTTCCGGCACACACCCGCCGACTAGTTCACGTTTGTGTTTTCAGGTGATAAAGCGACGACGTACGGAGGAGGATAAACTTGGTCAACAGGATTATACGAGAAGGTATATTACTCATCGACTACTTACCAAGACCAAGCATCAAAGACCCCGAGGCAGAAGAAGTATGCTGCGCCGATCTAGGCCCCTCTTGGATGGATCCCATCATCCTGTTCTTAAAAGACGGCATCTTGCCAGAAGAGAAAAAAGAAGCTAACAGAATAAGAGCAAAGTCGCAACGATTTTGGCTCTCCCCATCTTTGGCATTATACAAAAAGTCATTCTCAGGACCCTATCTAAAGTGTGTCCACCCCAGCAAAGTGGAAACATTCTTGTACGAGATACACGAAGGGGTGTGTGGAAGCCATCAAGGAGGAAGATCGCTAGCTTACAGGGCCATTTCACAAGGATACTGGTGGCCATACATGCAGGCAGACTCAGAGAAATATGTGAAGAAGTGCGAGAAATGCCAAAAATTCACACACCAAATACATCAACCAGCTAGAGAACTCCTACCATTAACTAGCCCATGGCCTTTCGCAATGTGGGTCTTGGACATAGTAGGACCACTTCCAACAGCACCCGGCAATAGGAAGTTCTTTCTCGCAGCAACAAACTACTTCACAAAGTGGATGGAAGCAGAAGCATTGGCATCAATTAAGGAAAGAGATGTGAAGAAGTTTGTCTGGCAAAATATCATCACTCGGTTTGGAATACCAAAAGCCCTAATCTCAAACAATGGCACTCAGTTCGATGGCAGAATCTTCAGAGGCTTTTGTGAAGAATACAAGATAGAGTTCTACAATTCTACACCAGCGTATCCTCAAGCAAATGGACAGGCAGAAGCTTCAAACAAGGTAGTCTTGGATGGGTTGAAGAAAAGGTTGAAGAAAGCCAAAGGCAAATGGCGGAAGAACTTCCTCATGTCTTATGGGCTTACCGCACCACACCTCGACGATCAACTGGAGAAACACCATTCTCCTTAGCTTATGGCATGGAAGCAGTGATCCCACTGGAAGTTGGTCTCCCCACAATTCGAAGCAAAAATTTTTATCCTGACTTGAATGGCGAAGCCATAACTTTGGAACTCGACCTTGCAGAGGAAAGAAGAGAAAGAGCACTGGTTCACATCGCCTCGTATCAACAAGAGTTATCCAGGAAATACAATAAAACAATTCATCCAAGACAATTCAAGATCGGAAATTGGGTACTGCACAAAGTGATTGGAAACACCTTGATACCAGGAGATGGCAAGTTAGGGCCAAACTGGGAAGGTCCTTACAAAGTGGTTGGGTTAGCAGGCAAAGGGGCATACCACCTAGAAGACAAGGATGACAAAGCAATCCCCAGGCCATGGAACACGGCCAATCTCAAGTTATTTTATTTTTAGCTTTCCTCTTTTCAAACATATGTAATTTCTCTTTCCTCAATAAAACAATCGATTCTTTTCAGCATGCATTGTTCTCTATAAAAGTCAGCTTTAGTAAAGTTTAGGTACATACCAAACATTTTATTCTAAGTTGGCTGAAAAAACGAACTTAGAGGTTGGCTGGAATAAACCAACACCCTTCCTAAGCCCAGGATAAGAATCCATGATGCAGGACGTTTGGTCGGAATAACCAAACATTATTCTAAGTTGGCTGAAAAAACTAACTTAGAGGTTGGCTGGAATAAACCAACACCCTTCTTCAATGCCAATCCAGAGTACCCATTGGGAAAGATCAGCATACCCGTTCGAGCCGGTTCCAGAACGGTGGATGTGGAATTCTTGGTCGTCAGGCTGCCATCGCCGTACAATCTCATCATGGGGCGATCGTGGTTACACACCTTGCAGGCCGTCCCAAGCACCTATCATCAACTGCTACGTTTCTCAACAGAACACGGCATTGAGCAAATCCGCGGGTCCCAGAAATTGACACAAGCATGTTATCTTCTTGCTGCCAAAACGCCAAAGGAACTGCAAGTAAACTCCATTGAGGTGCCGAATCGGGAGATCCTTGATGACATTGGGTGGCATCAAATGGTTTAAACCAACTCTTTGTACTCTTCAGCCGAAGTAAGGGTATGGCTGAAGAGTGGTTGGCTGTATTAAACCAACTCTTTGTACTCTTCAGCCGAAGTAAGGGTATGGCTGAAGAGTGGTTGGCTGGATTAAACCAACTCTTTGTACTCTTCAGCCGAAGTAAGGGTATGGCTGAAGAGTGGTTGGCTGGATTAAACCAAATCTTTGTACTCTTCAGCCGGAGTAAGGGTATGGCTGAAGATCGGTTGGCTGGCTTTTTAACTCTTTGTACTCTTCAGCTGAAGTAATTATGTCGGCTAAAGAGTGGTTGGCTAGTAAGCGTAGTTAGATTGACCAGCTAAAACCGAGATAACAGTTGGAAGTAGAAAGATCATGGAAAAATCATTACAAGTACAAACGTACAGATCAACCGAAGTAAGAGTTCAAGAAAATTTTCATTCATCAAAAAGCAAATACAAAGGAGGGGCCATAGCCCGGTTACAAGAGCAAAAAGTAACAAAGAAAAAAGTACAAAATCAAGCAAAAAGGTCCTTAATTTCGGCGTCAATATCAACTTGAACACCGGTTGCAGATGGAAAATCAGTCTCAGTAGCAACTGGCAGAACGATATCAGTCGATGGCTCAACAGTCAGGTCTTCAACCGTTGCCTCCAACCGAACTGATTGATCGTTGACTTGCTCGTTGACTACCGGAGTAACAGTTTGTTCGTTTTCATCGTCTTCATCATCTGAATCCTGCAAAAATTGTTCTTGGACCGAAGCAGCATATTCCGCTAGTGAGGCCGGAATGAAGTACTGCGGAGCATTGTAGACCTTGGTTTCAGGCCCACAACCGAACTGTTCCACAGCACTCCTCCAGCCACACTTAAAGGATAAGTCCTTCGCCCCCTCACACTGTGGAATGTAGAGGCCCTCCGCCTCTTTGAAACCTTGGGCGTTGGCATCACCGACCTTCTTCTTCAGATCAGCTATTTAGGCGTCTTTTTTGCCTTCGAGTTTGGCCAACTCGCGCAAGTATTTATCTTTCACAGTTGCTACAATCTTTTGCTTTTCAGCTTCAGCCGAGCTAACAAGTCCGGTCAAGCGACCGTTCTCGAACTGTAGCTCGGCTATCTGCTTCTTGGCTTGCTCAAGCTCGGCTGTCTTTGCCCCGAATTCCGCCATTGCTTGTCTCGTTGTTTTCCGGAGCTCCAGCACTTTCCTATGTGCAATGTTGTTCTTCTGAATGGCTTGCAAAATAATAACTCTCTTTAGCCGGACTAACAGTTGGGAAAAAGTTAAGACAAAGAAAACAGAGAGCCACCTACCAGGATCATTGATTTTGTTGATGACCGGATGGTCTTCAGCTCGGTGTTTAGTTGCTTATTGTGGTGCTCCATATCTTTTGGAAGGCAAACACTCTTGGCTAGATTGAAAGCCATCAAGTGATCCTTCTCAGCAACAATCGAGTTAGTTTCCTGGATATTTCGGTCTTGAAAGGTGAGAATTGGAGCCCATTTGGAGGAGTCACCTCGGTCAGAATGCTCCGGTTGAAGGCTTGGTTGAGGGCTGGGCGGAAAAATGGTCTTATCCTCATCAACAAGTCGCTGCTCAGTTTGGCTAGTCCAGGCACGCTTGTTCGCCAGAGATGAGGATGGCTGCTGGGAAGGGAGGGCCACAACGGCAGGCTGTGTTTGACTTTGTGGCAGTACTTTGGGTCTGTTAGTTTCGGTTATGAGTGCCCTTACTCTGTTCCTTTTAGCCATTTCTTCTTCAGCGGTCAGTGGGATTAACCTGATTTCTGGCAAGGTTGGGTCTGGTTCTGGGGCCTCCTCTAGCAGAAAGTCGGTCACCCTCGCTTTTCGGCGGCCGCTGTATCTGTAGGTCGGCTCGAAATTTAGCAGCTTGGCCCAACTACGTTCTGAATACCGTAGTGCGGCGCGCAAGGTCGCTAGATTTGGGTAGCTGTATAGAGAATGGAGGTGGGCAGAATCTGCGAAAGAAGACGACTGTTAGTTCGGCTGAAAGTTTGAAAAACCAAAATATAGTAAAGCACGCAAGAAAACCGAAGTAAATATACCGGGTTCTCCTTTTTTCCAGTTTATACGTCGGCCAGGAATCTGGGCTTGATGATCCTCAAAGTTCCCAGACACCCAGAAAAAATCGTCATCATTTAAGTCTTTATCCGGTGTGTGTTTTATTATCTACTCTCGGCGACGGCGTATTCTTAAATAGTAGACCCACCCATCTTCTTTTGAACCGATGGAGTATTGGTGAAAGATTTCGGCCAGACCGAGGTTGAGACCGGCTTGGCGATTTAGTTCGGCTATTCCCATTATTATACGGTATGAATTGGTGGATAGTTGGGTTGGGCATAGTCTGGTTTGCCTAAGAAACTCACAAATTAAGGGTTGGACTGGAAATCGTAGTCCGGTTTCAATTATGGACAAAAGGGTGAAGGGGACAAAGCCTTCATTTCCCCAGGGTATGACATCTTTTTCGGCTAAAATCAAGTGGACGTCATCAGGTATATTGTAATCTTTTCAGAATTCGGCTAGGCTGCCCGGAGTATTTACTAAATATCTATACTTTCCCATTTATTTTATAAGTATAAATAAATTAGTTCGGTACAAAAAATTATGCTCAGTAACTCGGCTGAGCGCGCAGAGGAGTGCCTGGGCGACCTAAGTCTGCAAAGTAAAGAACAAAGGTGTTAAGCACAGATCATTGGGTGGTGCTACAAATTAAAAGCAAAGTAAAATATAGGAGCCCTACTTCGACTATGTGGATTCTACAGGTTCTATCTCGGTTTCTGCAAGGTGATAGGTAGCTCGGTTTGAGCAGGGTTTTTATTAGCTCGACCGTGGCAAGCGTCTCGATATATCGGTTATGGAAACGATTTTGTTAGACCGGTTCATCGTCTAGGGGCAGCTTTCTGAGTTCGGTCTAAAAAAACTAAGAAAGCTGGTTTAGCCCTGAAGGCCTAAGATCGGTTGGAGTTTAGGTATCTCAGTATGCTAAGTGGAAACTTAGTTCGGTTGGTTACCTCGGCTAAGGACTATCAAGAAGTTTTGACTTATTCAAAGCTACTGGTGTAAACATGAAGTGTTAGTCCGGTTGTACACTGACTAGACTTTTACCTAGCTTAAAACAGTATCCTAGTTCGGTTGCATCATGATTTTGGATCAAAAACCAGTTTTCTACAGGATATTTCATATAGTCATATGTTCTATGGTTAAGTTTTTTCCATAAGAGTACAGAGCAAAGCAAAATGGAAAAAAATGTTTCGCAAAAACACAAAAAACAGAACACGGAAAGCAACATATGAAAACAAAGTAAAGGTGCAATACTAACCAGAAGAAGAAGCAAGAAACTGAAGATAGAAGCAAAAGGCAGCAAAACACGAACTCAGAAAATGAAAAAGCAATGGAGGCTCAAAGAGAGAGAAGTTGTAAAGTGTGTTGAAATGATGAGACCCGTTTTAGGTAAAGGGAAAAAAAGGCGAGACTGTTCAAATTTCACGAAGTACGAAGACGGCGTAACAGCCGTCCTCAGTCAATCAGTGCGTGCCACGTGTCCCAGGAAGGAGAAACGATTCAGTTGCTGTGATTGAAGAGACGTTTTGACTGAACAAGCAGAGCCCGGTGTAAAATTATCTCGGCTGGAAGGCTTAAGAGTTTTAGCTCGGCTGGAAAGGCTAAGGGTTTTTAGCTCGGCCGGAAAGGCTTAAAAACTTCAGCCCAGCTGATAGACAGGTAATCCCTATCATGCTGCGCAGATGGAATTAAGGGGCAATTGAGAGGGTAATTTTTGTGAAAATTGGGCCGAGCTGGGAGATGGTCATTATGGCCCACAATACGAAGGGCTGAGTAAAAAGGCCGTAAAGTTACTCCGGCCCAAGAGAGGTACAAAATTACTCCGGCCCAAGATAAATGTAATGTTACTCCGGTCCGGAAGCGACTTAAAGTTAGGCCGGTCTCAGAGTTAGTCCGGTCAAGGCATATTGTGGTTAGAACGGTCAGAACCTTGCTACTCGGTAGCTCGATCTAAACAGACCATGGTTCGTGCATGAGAGAACCGAGATAAGGAGTAGCGAAAGGAAGAACCGGACTAATGATAGTTCGGCTTACTCTGCAGCTCAGCATAGCCATGATTACTTCAGTCAGGTTAGAGTTCGGCCAAGGTAAAAACCATCTCACTTGGTTTAAGCAGTGAGGGGGGTGTTAAAGGATAAGCATTATCTTTCAGGAGTATGAATCCTAGGAGGACTCTGCATGGAGGAGTAGAAGTCCTACTAGGATTGTGCCACGCAAAACCTATAAAAGCTCACAAACATCACCTTAGGAGAGGTAACACACAATTTTGCTTTCTGAATACACAGAGCTTTGTCTATTTGTCAAGCTTGCTGACTTAGGCATCAGAGAGGTTTCCGGCACACACCCGCCAGCTAGTTCACGTTTGTGTTTTCAGGTGATAAAGCGACGACGTACGGAGGAGGATAGACTTGGTCAACAGGATTATACGAGAAGGTATATTTCTTTCCCGTACACCTTGTATTGGTCCTTCGTTCCCCATAAGGGTGGTGAGAATTTTGTTGTTAATATATTATTCTAGTATTGCCATTGAGTTTAAGTTGGGTGTACTTGAGCTTAAGTGAAATTAAGGGTATTTAGTTTTACTTGATAGAGGATGATTCCTTATTTTAATTTTATTCCATCGTATTTTGTGGTGAACTTATTTTAGAAGAAGTAATTTGACAGACACCAAGTTGGAAAATAAATTGATACGAAGTATTTTTGTTATTTGGTTAGTCATGGAGATTGTTTTGGAATGACCGTTGTTAATAGAGAAAAAATTCTTAGAGTGAATAAGTGGTATTATATCTTGTGGTTGTATCTTTAGAGTTTGATAAGAGGGGAGCTGATTAGGGACTTTAGAGGAGATTTCAAAATAACTACAACTATGAGTATTCGTTAGTGTAACCTTTTGACTTGAATGGTAGTTGGCATCGTTTTTTGATATGACCAGTTGTGAGAAGTAGATTTTATTTTTATTTTGGTAAGTTGTGGTGAATGACTTTTTGAGTTAAACTATTTTCAGGGGTGGAGCAGCATTAGTAGTGATTGGAGTGAAGTATTGAAAATATGATTTTGTTAGAATTTAGTAATAGAGGCGTAGTATTATTTTGGTGAGAGATGTATATTGAATTTCATTGGAGAGATTCTCTTGTAATATGAGATTACTTTATTTATTAACAACGTAAATATTTGTCATTGAATATGTTCATGTTATAGAAGGTATTGAATTCAGGTTAATTTTGTGGGACATCATAGTCTTATTATGATGTAGAGTCGTGTTACAGCTTTAGAATTAGTATCATGGCTTTGATTCCAAGGAATGTAGTGTGTTGTGCCAGTATAGGAAAATGATGCAAGTGTAGAAGGTTTCCTTAGGTAGCGTGTTAATTATTGTTGTAGCATTAGAAGAGGTTGACAGGGAATCACCTCAGAACTTACTTAAAATTCTAGAAATGATGTGTGTGAATGGGAATTGATTGTTTGGTGAGTGTGCGTCACTCAAGGGAGTGACAAGTTGTGCAAATTGCTTGAGATTTGTTTTCAGTTGTCACGGGTGATCCCCAAGATGGGGTAGTTACAAAAAAAAATGTATATTAATAAAAAAAAATTAAAAATTATTTGGTGAGCTTGAAATTTGTAATGGTAGTTGTGGGGGGAATGCGACTTCCCAAGTTTATGAGAAAAACTTATCCGTTAGTTTTCTTTAACCTTATTGTTATTATTTTGAATTGTTGTTGCTTGTATGATTGTGATGGGGTTGTGACATCACAGTGGTAGTGATGGAATCCTTGTTTAGGTGATGTTTGGCAATCACTGGTTGAAATATGTTTAAGAACGGAGTTTTCCTATTGGGTATAACTTTATTTTTGCCGAAATTGAGAATTTATTATTATGGATAAACTAGTGAGTAGAAAGAAAAAAATAGTTAGGAAGTGGCATATCGAGTTTTACAACCTGTATAAACCTTAACCATTTTAACAAAATCGTTCCTTTTCAAACAGTTCATTTTTACCATTCACTGTTATGTATCTAACCCATTCCTTTATTTATATATATATAGTTTTATCCCGATTTTGAATCCCTTCAATCTTTAAAGGTTTGAAAATATTGTTTTGGGTATTGTTAACTTGTAAGTATTTCAATAACGCATTTGAATAAAGTGTGGATATGAAACACTAGCTATATTGTAGAAACGTGGTCTGTGGTGCTTTGATTTTGCTGGGTTGTATCTCGTCGAAAGGCCATGATTGGCGCATAAAATTCCTATTAGAAAATTTTCCCTCTGCTTTCTTTTCTTTTCATGACAGGGGGTTGAGAACTTCTAAAGTGATGTGAGATATTCTTTTGAAAATTGGGTTGCCAAATGACCGGTATTTGTTTCTTGGAGTGTAAATGTGATGTGAGAACTATTTTTCTAAGGTTCTAAGTCGTTAGACAATTGAGAGTCATTCCCCGGAAGTTGAGTTGTTTGAGGCAGGAGTACTGTAGGGTATGTTAGTAAGACCTTTACCCTTGACTTTTAGTTTCATGGAATTGATGGATTCTTGTGGCTCATTAGAGGAACTCGTGACCATTTTGTCTAATCTTGCTAAATGGGGACTTGTACATAATAGGAGTCACCTGTCTAGGTTGAATGGGCCTTGGTAATCCTTATGGATGAGTTAAAGGAAAGACTCACCACTTGAGTGTTGTTATTCGTATCCTATGGGGTGAGTCTGAATATTAGTGTGGAACTTGAAAATACGAGAGTTATCCTTAGACTTTGACCTAGATTCTAGAGTGGTGATTGTAATTTTATTGAATATTGTTCTACCCTTATATCATTAGGTTGCCTTATCTTCTTTCGTGGAAGTTGTTTCTTGTTCATCACGCGAAATCTTTTATGTTGGGAGAATCTTCTAGAAATTTCTTGTTGAGTAGAAGACATTTGTGATTTGTTGGTAGGAGTGTTAGTTCAATCTCTATTTCATTTGGATTTTTCTAAACTTTAAATCTTGAATTGTTTAATTTCGAGGATGAAATTTCCTAAGGTGGAGAGATTGTAACACTTTGTGCTTCTTAGACTAGTGGCATTGCTATTGACACTCTTAAATTTGTACTTGGAGCCTCTTTGGTTCTTTTTGGGATATTGATTGAGGTGGTATCATAATGGTAAAGTAAGATTGAACCAAAAACATTAATTCGGATAATTGTCCCATGAGTCTTCACTCTTTTGCTCATTTCTCTTTCCATACTTTGAATTTGGATGTGAGGTTAGAACCAATGGAAAGCTTTTCCGAGGCTTCGATTTGGACACAAAAACGACCTAAAACAGAGTCTGAAAGAGGGAGTTATGCATGTTTGAAATTTGGGTACCAAGGCTGGAAATAAGTCCGCTCGAGCGATCTACGCGAATTCTGCCACTTTAAAGTCACTTTTTGACCTAAAATCTTTATTTTTTCTTCCTCTCTTCTCTCCCTCGCTTCCATACCCGAAACCCTAGAGCTCCAAACACTTGATGTCTCCAATTTCTCCCTTAAATCCACCCTAGATCCTTCAAGAAAATTGAAGAACAAGTCTAGTTCGAGATATCCACCGAATGGTTCGCATTTTCATTGAAATTTCAAGTGGGTTTCCAACTTAAGCTTTCATTCTTGAGGTAGGGGTATCTTTAAATTATTATATCTTTAATTTGAGAACCACGTGTGGTAATTTCATTAGATATTCACATTTGTAGATACATATATATGTGTGTGTGGATTGTGTTTGCTAATAAATGATTTGGAAGGATGTGGGTAATATTTCATGATTATGGATGGAATTATGTCTATTATTGAGGATTATTGTTGTTGATGTTGAAAATTAGTCTCTAATTCATGGAAAATAGAAAATCCCTAATTTTCTACAAACCCTAGTTTTGAAACTTGTTCAATAAAGAGGGGTTTTGCTCAATTGATTTTTAAAACATGAAATTAGGCCTGTTTATTTGACTTTGAGGTTGAAATATGAATTATTGAATTGTTGTGAATTGAAATCATCCTAGGGGAAATTGAAAACTTTAAATTTATGTATCATATACATTACTTAATTCTTCTTGTGATACCAATATGTATGAATGGTTGGAAGAGTTAAAGGGGGGGTTTTGCCCAATTGACCTCTTGAACCTAAAATTAAGTGTATTTACTTGACTTTGATGTTGAAAAAGTTAGACTTTGAGACTTTTACATCAAAACTAGTGATGATGATGGTTATGAATTGAAAAATCTTCTCATTGTTGACATGTGAACTATTGAATTATTGTGCATTGAAATTATTATAGGGAAATTGAGATTTAGAAAATTCATGCATCATAAACTTTTAAAAAAATTTCTTGTGACTTCAAAAATGTTGGCATATTGAAGGAGTTGAAATGTGGCAAATAGTCTATGAGTCCGAGTAGTAAGTCGGGTTTGGTTGAGTTGTGTAAAGTAATTGACGGGGAGTCAAGGTGTCCAATTGCCCTATCTGTGCATATCGCTAAACAAATGCAGGAAAATGTTTTTTGGTGCCCATGAGCCTACCGTTTCAGTAGTCGGCAAATGTGGAAAAACATGGTTTTTGGGTGTCCCCACCCCCGTCATTTCAGAAGTCGACAAATGTGGAAGGGAAAAAGGTTTTTGGGTGTCCACGAGCTCACCGTTTCAGGAGTCAGCAAATGTGGAAAAACATGGTTTTTGGGTACCCATCGCCCCACCATTTCTGGAGTTGGCAAATGTGGGACTATTTTCAGTATATGAAATCTATAACTATGTATGTATTTTGAATTACGACTCTTACTTGAGATGTCATAGTATATTTACCACCCATGTTTTTAGAAGAATGATTATCTAATATCCTGCATGGTCGTTTAAATTTATAAAAAAGATTTACTTTAACATAATTTCTATACTTGCATAACATGATCATGTGTATTTCAATTAATTATATAATTTGTTAAATATACTTCCTACTGAGCATTCGCTCACCCCAAAAACTTTTCAGGAAATGAAGTTGATGAGCCACCAAAATGATTTACAATGCAAAGCAATTTGGACGAAGCATGAATGATCACTTGCTTGATGTTTTGTGTTGAAGCCTTGGGGTTATTTTGTACGAATGTGAAGGATTTTATTTTTAAATCATGGACACTTTCGATAGAGTGTTGTCCCTTTTTGATTTCTCTATTTTGCATAACTTCTTAGCTTTTGAACTATTTCATTTTAACCATAGATATAAGCTGACTGTATTGAAATTCTTGAGAATAGTTCAATGAGGAAGAAGTCTTATGGAATTGTATTATTATTTCTTTATCTACTGTTTGTATCTATGTGGAATGAAATAAGGGAACAGGATTTGGCAGGTGTTTTCCCGAGGCATTAAACGAGCAAAGTGTCCAAATTTAGCACATTTAGAAGTCACTTTTGGTCCACTTTTTCTTTATTCTTTCTTGCTCCTGCTCTCTCTTCTTCCTCATTTCCACCATTGTTGTTTGTTTCAAGTTTTCAAGCTTGGTTTTCATCCCTTTTCTTTCATTTTCTACCCCATGTTCCTTATATAAAAACAAAGAGCACATCGAGGGATTCCTATCCATCCAAGCATATCACATTTTCGTTGAAGTTAAAATTTCAGGTTCTTCCTCTTCTTGCTTAAGGTAGGGATTTTCTTTGCTTCTCGTCAATATATTCTTATAAATAGATAGGTGGTAGATTTCTATTGCACAAAAACCTCATCTTGAGGAGATTTTTCACAAAGCACGTGAAGAAAGTTAAAGTTTCCAAAATAAAGAAATTAAATGAAAAATTGAGGTGGATTAAGTTTTAAGTGATTGGAACAAGATTTTATGCCTTTAAGTAAAAAGCCCTAACTTATGCCTAACCCTAGTTGCGGAATTTATTTTGGAAATGAAGAATGCTTTCAATTAACATTAGATTCATGAAATTAAGTTTATGTTTGGTTAAAATGAGTATAAATAATGACAATTAATGGTTATGGGAATTGATTATTGTATATGAAAGCTACGTTAAAGAAATTTATGTCGGTAATTAAATCTCTAAATCACTAAATCTTGGATAACGCATATATATAATTATTGTGTTGTACAATTGAGATTAAGATTTGATGATAATATGGAGTAGTAAAGAGAGAAATGGAACACAAGAATTGTGATTGCTTCTAAAGATAACTTTTATGGTGAATGTGTTGTTAGATTAATGTGTGATGGAAATAATAACAAGTGTTATTGGCTTTGTTGGAATTGTAACAATGAATAACGTGATGAATTGATGGATGGTGATATTAGAATAAGGGTTCGTTTCCTTTCGGCTTGTGACTAGTAAAACGTGGCGCTTTATAAAGGTTTTACCTTCCTTCCGGAGTAGCACCCGATAAAGCGTATGGTCTGTTGAGATATGTTGAGGTTCCTCTTTCCTTCCAACTTGTGACCAATAATCGTGAGGTTCTGCATTCCTTCTAGCTCGTGACCGATAAAAAGTGGCACTTAACAGAGGGTTTGCATTCCTTCCAAAGTAGCGCCTACAAACGTGTGTGGTGTGATGACGTGGCTTGGTAATGGAGCCGGTTTCTATTCTGATTTATGTGAAATGATTATAATGAGATCTATATGTGTGATTGTGATAATGAGAAATGAATAACTTAATTGTGTAAAATTGAATAGATGAAATTGAGTTGATTCATTTTATGTGGGTTATGATGGGGTAACGGCTTGGTATGAATTACGGTAGAATGATTGGTTTCTATATTCTTGACTCTTAAGTAATGTCAACAAGGAATTCTTGAAAGAACTTTTGTAAAACTATACTAGAATGATACGGAAACAAAAGAAAGAATTTTTCTTTGAAAATTTTTCGTTGTTTTCTTTATGAGAAAGGTATTACCTATATGTGTATTGTATTTTGAGTATGAATGGAGCATATTAATTATATATGTATCATTCTTAGCATTCATGATCGCATGTATCTAGAGATCTTTTTGTTGAAAATCATTGAAGATTCCTACTGGACATATTTGTTCATCCCACGTGTTTTTACCATTTTCAGGGAGAAAGGTTTAGAAACATCAGTTGAAGATTTTAAGAAGTTTATCTTCTTTTACGTGTATTTGTTATTCTGTATGTAAATGAAATGTATACTATGACAGGAGATTGTTGAGTATCTTCGCATGTAATTATTTATCTTGAGAATTTCAATGTAAATCTTGACATGTAATATTGTTGTACTCATTCGAGAGAGAACACTTTTCTTCTACTCAAGTGTAATGGTCACTTGTATATATAAATGTATTGAGTAAAAAGGACTTGACTTAAAGGATTTGGTAATGTATTCTGTTAATAAAATTTGGGGGCGTGACAATTTAGTATCAGAGCTACCGGGTTTGAAAACCTTGAGCTCGTGGGAAGTGATTTTTACAAAAATGGGTTGACTTTCACTTAGTGAGGACATTTGCATGTAGAACGCATAGGGCATAGGAAATTATGCGTTACGTTGTGTGGGCATGAGTTAAGTTTTAAGGATAATGCTTATAGCCGGCTAACTTGCTTTGAAATCTCGTTGGAAACGTGTCTGATCAACGTGGTTTCTGGTCGAAGTTCCATGGAAGTTTTGGGAAAATGTAGACTTGACTCGATTACATGGTTTGCTACTTAAAGCTTTATGTGTTGTGTGATTATATGTTAAGCTGGTTTTGCGTCTTGGTTAGTAGAGTAAGTGTCTCAGGAAAGGTTTAGAGTTTGGTTAATTGATGTTTGATGTTGTCAATGATAGGATGTCAGGGCAAGCTAGCATAGGTCGTGTTAGGACTAGGTGTGCCAGTAGGGGCAGAACAATTTCAGCAATACCCGCATCTACAGCATCGGTTGTAGACGAGCAGATTCCAAGTGAGATAGTAAGAGTTGAGCAAGAGTCTTTAGCACGTAATGAGGGAGACAAGTCTCATACCTTCAAGACCACTGAGGAGTTCTTTCGCTTTAACCCACCAGAGTTCATAGGAGGTTCATAACCGTTAAAGGCAGAAAGTTTGTTAAAGCAGGTCACTAAGACTCTGAATATGCTCAGAGTCATAGATGAGGGGTTGAGAGTGGAATTAGCAAGTTTTCTACCAAAGGGAGAAGTTGGGTGTTGGAAGAAGTATGTAAGCCCTACCGTAGGCACCAACTGGGCTACATTCACTGAGGCCTTTTGGGCCAAGTATTTTCCTCCTTCCATCCTGGAAAGATTGAGGATACAATTTGTAGAGTTGCGCCAAGGTACTACACCTCTAGTACGGTTTAATGTGAGGTTCACCAATTTGTCTAGATTTGCTTCAGAGTTGGTAGCAATGGAGAAGCGAGGTTGTATTAAGTTTGACAAAAGGTTATGCGATGATATCTGATGAAAGGTAGTGGGGTGCATGCATAGGAACTATCACACACTGATAGAAGCGGCGGCTTATGTGGAAGCTATTAATCTTTAAGCTGGTCAGTATAAAGAAGAAAGGGCCATATTGGTGAGTTCTTTGGTTCAAGAACACACGAGACCTAGTAGGAGGGAAAGGAAGGTTGAATCTCAATCACCATCCTAGTCACAGCCTCAATCTAGTTTTACCTCATTAGGTGCGTTAGTTGGAAGATCTAGCCAGACTCAGATTTACTCAAGTCAGCCATAGAGTAAAGGACCACCTTTTTGCTCTAAGTGTAAACAGATGGGCCATGTTAGGCGACGTTGCCCTTCACGTGGCAGGGTTTGTCTTAGCAGTCCAGATAGGGACGATTGTGCAGTGGTGTCTTGGTGAAGATTTTTGTGTTTTGGCATTGTGATGTACTTTTCCTTGTGTGTAGAGCTTTGTGCCTACAGATGTTGTATATGTATATGTATGTGTGTTTTTGAAACCCAACTGTGTAGTAATGTAATCAAACCTTGGAACTTGTTTCTGTTGGGAAGTGCTATAAGAATTTGTAATCTTGACATTTTGTTGTGTAACTGTTTCTATTCCCTGAATAAAGCATATATTGACTTATAAGCCTTACATTGAATTAAAGTGTTTGTGAAACGTGGGAGTTGTATGATTTAAAAAATGATATAGTTGGGATGACTTGGAAGAGGTGTGAGAATTGTGTTTCACCTTGATGAGAGTAGTGTTGGTGTAATATTGTTATAAGCTAGAAGTTGTGTGTGGATAAAGAGGGGGTTTGTGGTATTCAAGTATTGAGTGACATGGTCAAGGTGTGTGCTGGGTTCATGAGTATAAAGGGAACTTAATAGCTAAATTCTAGAAATGGTTCTTAGAAAGAAGTACAAGTTGTGTTTTCGAGTAACAGGTATAGTGTAGACCACGATTGCCTGAGTGGTTCGAAATAGGTGGAGTACCATTGATCTTATAGGTCATGTTTCATGCAAAAAAGGAAGGGTGTTACCTTATCGGCATACGAATGATAGGATTATTGGAAACAGCGTTAGTGTGATATATATATATATATTTTTTTGGGAATCCAATGAGACTCTAGAAGTGTGGGGAATGGTGTGTGTGGAGCTCCATCTCGGTGTAAATGGTTCGGGGCAACCTATGGATATTTAAGTGTTGAAATTAAAGTTTTATTGAGTAGTTAACCAACTAGTTGATATTAGGGTTTGGGTGACATATAGTCACTTTAGAATGGTTGAATATGAGTAAGGTGGCAAGTTTAAGAAATGTTTTAGAAGGGTAGCATGTCGATGTTTGAGCTACGAGAGTGGTTAATTGGTAAGTTGGTCTAAGTCTTATAGGGAATATTGATTCTTGTAGTCACTTCCTTTGACGGGACTTAAGAATTGGTTTGGTTTGAAATTGGTGGTTTCAATGAGTACTATTCGAAGATAATTGACACTTAGTCAGCTTGGGAATTGTTTTGGTTTGAATAAATAATGATGTGATCAAGTGGTACTTGAGGATGTTGAGCTTGCTTGTGTGTGTATGTTATCGGTGTGAATTTACGGAATTCCTCGAGTTAGGATAACGTGGTAGAATCTAGATTGTTACAAGCGCACTTGTGCCAATGTGTATTATTGATTATCCGTGTTGATGTTTGTAATGGTTAGGAACTTCCAACTTTTGGGAAGTAGTATGTGTTGTAATACTCCTTGGATGTACTGTGATTGCTTCTATTTGTTGTTATTACAAATATGTATGGTAAATGTGTTGTGATGTCACCGGATGGATGACGGAGGTTATCGGTTGATGGTTGGAATTTACTAGGTAAATGTTGAGAATAATTTGGAAAATGAAAATTTATTTTCCTTGTATTGTGGCCTGGAATGGCACGGTTAAACTAAATGCTAAAGATTTAATCTAAGTTGTGTTAATGGATAACCTGTTGATTGAGTGGAATCTAAATGTGGACGAGTCATGAGGATGCAATTGGTTTAGTATTCTAAATAACACTTCCTATTTTGAAAAAATGTTTATGAAAATTTTGGATTGTAATGTGTTTTGATGGTAATTGGTATAAGTTAGAATACCTTTTGAGAGAGAGAGAGAGAAAAAGCACTACATATACACATGAACTATTAACGTTGTTTTACTTTTAAATGTCGGGTTATATAAAGAATTGGTAATGTTGCTAAGGGTGATGCTATCTAGGATTGTTGTATTGGCCGTGCATTGTAGTGTATCATTTGTTTTTGCCAGTGTCAGCTGGGTTTTTGGTTTTATGGTGGTTACATTTCCCTTCGAAATTTGGGTTTTGGTCATTCAGTGGTCGTTGTGTGCGTTGTTGTCGATTAAGGAGTTGTTGTTGTCCTTAGGGTATAAGTGGTTGATGTTATCCCTTATTTCTTGGACCTCGATGAGTATGTAGGTCGAAAGAGCATTGTAATCTCTTCCTTGTGATTCTGCTTGTTTGGATGGCCTTGGGCACCTTGGTACTAAACCAAAATTCGGAACTTATCTTGAGTATGAGTCTAGTTTTTGGTTGGTGGTGGTGTCTTACCCCTAGAATTGAGTAGTTTTGTTTCGACTCTTACTTTATTTGGGGAATATAACCCAAGCGTGTTAAGTTAGGGGTTGTGTTTCTGTCTGTATTGGATTGCCTTCCATTTAAGTTTTCCCTAATTTCAAGGAAAATTTCTAAAGGTGGGGAGATTGTAGTACTCCAAAAATTTCTTTTTCTTGTTCTCGTCGCTCGAGGGATGGACTGGTCACTCAAGGGGTCTCGCAAAGCTCCCAGTACTTTTACAGGTCTGAGATTCTGAGAGTTACTGAGGTTCGCTTGAGCTCAGGAGTGGTCACTTGAGCGAAGTGTCTGAACTTCTGGGAGTTTGTATTTTTCACTCAAGCGAAGGATTGATCGCTCAAGCGAAGTGTCTAAATTTAGCACATTTAAAAGTCACTTTTGGTCTACTTTTTCTTTATTCTGTCTTGCTCCTTCTCTCTCTTCCTCCTTATTTCCACCATTGTTGTGGGTTTCAAGCGTTCAAACTTGGTTTTATCTCTTTTCTTTCATTTTCTACCCCATATTCCTTATATAAAAACGAAGAGCACGTCGAGAGCTTCCTATCCATGCAAGCATATCACATTTTCGTTGAAGTTGAAATTTTGTGTTCTTCCTCTTCTTGCTTAAGGTAGGGATTTTCTTTGCTTCTCATCAATATATTCTTATAAATATCAATATATTCTTATAAATAGATGGGTGGTAGATTTCTATTGCATAAAAACCTCATCTTAAAGAGATTTTTCACAAAGCATGTGAAGAAAGTTAGGGTTTCCAAAATAGAGAAATCAAATGAAAATTGAGTGGATTAAGGAAGTTCTAAGTGATTAGAACAAAATTTTATGCCTCTAAGTAAAAAGCCCTAACTTATGCCTAACCCTAGTTGCAGAATTTATTTTGGAAATGAAGAATGTTTTCAATTGACATTAGATTCATGAAATTAAGTTTATGTTTGGTTAAGATAAGTATAAATAATGACAATTAGTGGTTGTGAGAATTGATTATTGTATATGAAAGTTATGTTAAAGAAATTTATGTTGGTAATTAAATCTCTAAATCACTAAATCTTAGATAACGCATATATATAATTATTGTGTTGTATAATTGAGTATTAATATTTGATGATAATATAGAATAGTAAAGAGAGAAATGGAACACAAGAATTGTGATTTCTTCTAAAGATAACTTTCACGCTTATGGTGGATTTGTTATTAGATTAATGTATGATGGAAATAATAAATGGTGTTATTGGCTTTGTCGAAATTGTAACAATGAATAACATGATGAATTGATGGATGGTGATATTGGAATAAGGGTCTGTTTCCTTCCAACTTGTGACTGGTAAAGCGTAGTGCTTAATAGAGGTTTTGTCTTCCTTTCAGAGTAGCGCCCGATAAAGCGTGTGGTCTGTTGAGATATGTTGACGTTTTGCTTTTCGTCTGGCTTATGACTGGCAAAGCATGAGGTTCTGCATTCCTTCAGGCTCATGACCGGTAAAGCGTGGTGCTTAACAGAGGTTCTGCATTCCTTCCAAAGTGGCAATTGGAAATTGTGTGGTGTGATGATGTAGCTTGGTAATGGAACTGGTTTCTATTTGGATTTATGTGACATGATTATAATGAGATCTATATGTGTGATTGTGATAATGAGAAATAAATAATTTAATTGTGTAAAGTTGAACAAATGAAATTGAGTTGATTCATTTTATGTGGGTTATGATGGGGTGACGGCTTGGTGTGAATTATGGTAGAATGATTGGTTTCTATGTTCTTGACCCTTAAGTACTGTTAAGAAGGGATTCTTGAAAGAACTTTTGTAAAACTATACTAGAATGGTACGGAAACAGAAGAAAGAGTTTTTCTTTGAAAAAAAAATTCATTGTTTTCTTTATGAGAAAAGTATTACCTATATGCATATTGTATTTTGAGTATGAAAGGAGCATATTAATTATACATGTATCATTTTTAGCATTCATGATCGCATGTATCTAGAGATCTTATTGTCGAGAATCATTGAAGATTCCTACTGGAGATATTTGTTCATCCCACGTGTTTTTACCATTTTCGGGAAGAAATATTCAGAAACACCAGTTGAAGATTTCAAGAAGTTTATTTTCTTTTACGTGTATTTGTTATTCTATATGTAAACGAAATGTATACTATGACAGAAGGTTATTGAGTATCTTCACATGCAGTTATTTATCTTGAGAATTTCAATATAAATCTTGACATGTAATATTGTTGTATTCATTCGAGAAAAAACACTTTTCTTCAACTCAAGTGTAATGGTCACTTGTATATATAAATATATCGAGTAAAAAGGACTTGACTTAAAGGTTTTGGTAATGTATTCGGTTAATAAAATTTGGGGGCGTGACAAATAATACCATAAATTTTATTTTATACCCTCACAATTTTAAAACTTTATATTCAAAACAAAACAAATATAAATAAGGGCAACTGCATACTGCGGAATAGATGTGGGAGCCTTCCGGGCTTGAACCACACTTACTGTTGACAATTTTCTTCCGAAGGGTCATAGTGAAATATCTCTTAAACTAAACCCTTTGAGCCAGATTTCAACTTGTCACACACACAGCACTGGTATTGGACATCAGTTCCCGAGTTAGTACTCTTAAAGGCCATGCACTAGATCTTGATTCTCATAGGGTTACTAGAGACTAGCCCAAGTTTCCAAGTCACGGCCTAACAACAACTCACACTTAGTAAAACCCTCCAAAGGTATAGTGACAAAATGTACCTTGCAGGAGATTGCTTGCCTTGGATTCATTCAAGATAAAAACCCTTCCTAACCAGTTACTTCTTTAGCACTACAGCCTTAGGGATGAGCAAGAGATCAATCTTGATATGGTGTCTCCTAAAAACTGAGTGCTGGAGTCAAGTCACGCTATATGGATTGTTTTTACCCATTCAACTTCCTTCATGGGATCTCTAATCACAGAAGATGAGTCACCTCCTTATGTGACTTCCTAACAGGCTTGCACTCAATCCCCTCTACAAATAATAGATTTAGCCTCAATACTAGACTAGAGGCAAAAGTTCCTCTTCTGGTTTCTCAAGCCTAACTATTGATCAACAATGTATTTCTATATCTCAGGGAGTATATGATTATTAAGCCTTTTCCATTGCAACATTCGTCTGCTTATCATTATACACCTATAAAATTTTCAAACACAGTTCTCCAATAAACAATGTTAATGCAGCATCTCAAATATCAATAATACCCATATACAACGCATTGACAATATATATAATCGTCATGCCATTCAATTATCAAATCAAAACCTTATTAATTTTTATGAATTTCTCCTCCAATCCATGACCTATGAATAAAGAATTTATTTTCAAATTACACCGAATTAAATAGACACAACTTCTCACAATTATCAAATATAATTTAGCCAAAATAAATATTCAAATTTCAGAACTGCTCCTAAAATGAGTTGCTCTTTCATATCAATTTAAAATATATCTAGCATTAGTTTATTGGGAGATTGACCAATAAATCTCATATTTTGGACTTGTAATTCATATAGTACCATATTTTGTCTTATGATCCATTTAGTCCTTTTGGATGTGTAATGACTCATTTACCCGCCACATTAGAATGTCACATTTGGAAAAAAGTACACTAAAGAGTTTTTAATTTTTTTAGAGTGTTATATCATACCTGTCACATTGAAATATCACATGTCACATTTGATAAAAGTAATAAGTTTTTAATTTTTTTAGAGTGTCACATCATACATGCCACGTTGTCACGTTTAAAAAAAATACACTAAGAAGTTTTATTTTTTTTTGAAGTGTCACATCATACCTGCCACGTTGTCACGTTTGAAAAAAGTACACTAAGGATTTATTATTTTTTTTGGGGAATAAAAGTTTTGGATTGTCACATCATACTCGCCATGTTGTTACATTTAAAAAAAGTACACTAAAGAGTTTTTAATTTTTTTTGGAGTGTCATATTAGAGTATCACATCATACATGTCACATTAATAAAATGGTATAACTATCTACCAAAATACTATCAAAATCAAAAATATGACCACACGGAAAGAAACTCTCCACTAATAAGACTTAATAGATCAATAGAAAAAACTTGGGACTAATTGGAGTACTTGTTTGTGAGATGGGATTTATTGGTAAATATCTCAAGTTGACCTAAACAGAATTTATTCCACAAATTTTATAAATTGAATTTCCAATTATGACATGATGTTACACATTTTACATTAAAGAATGGGTTAAACTGAATTAAAATATATATCCTTCATTATTAGGTTTGGAGAGTGGTCCAGAGTTTTCTTCAATAATTTCTACATGACTCATTACTTCATTAGCTTCTATTACAAATATGACAATTCAACAATTCTTATGTGTTCAAATTACCACAATCAGTGAGGATGATTTGGAGAGAGAAAATACAAAACAGTAATCAGGTCCAAAATTAGCTATATTCAGATAAATTTTTCCAATTTTTAGTAAGCCAACCTCAAAATACCATCGGCTCACATAGACTTTCAAAATATTCTAGAATTTGTAAAATTCACAAATATTTTCCAATCCTTTTTTAATATATATATATATATATATATATATATGTGTGTATACATATATAACTCTATCCACAGCAATCAAAATAAAATGTTATAATAGTTTGATAGAATTGCAATTGAAAATTACTCTTTTGAAACTCATATATGAAACTGACAAACAAATTAAATATAAAATACTAAATTTTCAAACCACATTTATTTGCTAATAATTATATTGCATCATAACACAAACTTTCATTAACTAAAACTTTATTTTAAAATAAATTAGATAATGAAATTGTTAACATACTAAAAAGTTTTGTTTTTCCCAATCACTAGAACTTGCAGTAGCATAGATCATGTCAACTTAAATGTTCATAATCTACTAACCATTGTGAGGCCTTAACTAGTAAAATGGTAAATGAGTATTATGAGACTATATTATGCACGTTAAATAAACAGTCAAATATTAGAAATTGATTTTAATTTTTATGACAAACAGACAATGGAAAAGATCTACTTTAATCTCATAGCATTATGTAGATGACAACACAACAATTATGTAATAAATGACTATATAATACATTTATATTGTCACTCAAAGTAATTGTCAAAATGATAAACATCATATTTAATGATATTGTTAGAAATGAGCGCCCACATGGTATGACCCTTTGAATCTTTTGAACCTTATCTAAATGGGTTTTGAATTCAAATTCAAACATATTTGGATAACCACTCAGGATATCTATATATCTATCATATAATTGATATGGATAGATGATATATCTTATATTATCTCATAAAACTGATATGGATAAATGAGATAAACATATTATATATCTGATAATATGAGATATGGGTGATTAAGAGAAAAACAACGTATGTTTGAGTTTTTTCTCATATATTGACTCTCTCCCAAAAACCAACAATCAAAACCATTTGCACTGTGATTTGTGTGGGTGATATTCACTATTGTAACATCATTCCATTGTTGGGTTGACTGATCAGACTCAAGAAGCACGTGATTTACCCACGAGATCCTTCAATTCAGATTTTGTTCTAAAGGTATGACCATAATTTTTATTCCGCTGCGTTATACTTTGATTACATTGGTATCAGAGCACTGAATGGGTATTTTTGTGTTTTCCTTAACCATGTGTATATTTATATATATCTATATATATATATGTACACATTATATACATGAGTGTTTAGAAAGGAGGAAAATGTCTACTCTCATTAGATTAAGAGCATAAATACCATTTTTTTATGTTCATTAATGTCTTTTTAATACCATAAATGGTTTTATTTTGAAAAATGGAGTCCGGCAGTACAAAAATTGGACCCAAAAAACACCCTGGAAGGCGGCGTATGGTCCGCACGTGCCACCTGACGCCGTGAGCTACTGCCACGTGCTTCCACGCGCCAGACGCGCCGCACACGCGCTGCCACGTGCCACACACGCACGCGCCCTCTGCGCCAGCGCCCTCTGCGCCACGCACGCGTCGAGCCGCACGCTGAGCCGCGCTCGCTGAGCCACGCCATTTTCCTCCGCCGACTTGGCTAGCTTGGCTGCTGATGCATTAGGCACTGTTTGTTTTGTTTTTAATTTTGAATCGCGTTAAATGGTAATAATTAATTCATTATAGATTTTTTTTATGCGTGGTTAGTACTGTTAGACTCAAAATTAATTTTTTTATATTCTGTAAAATTTTGAAAATTTTACGAAAATAAAAAATATTTTTTCTGTGTTAATAATTCATGTTTTATGCTTTAAAATGCTTCTGGTATTGCATAAATAATTTTCTGGGGTTGAAATTTTTATTGTAGACTTCTGAAAAGTTTTACTATTTACTGGTAATATTGTTTCAGTTTATCAGTTTCTAGATTTTTTATTTCTAATTTTAATGTGTGTTTATTAGTTATTTAAAATTCCAGAAAATTTCAGAATGATGTACATTTTAATTATGGCATAATCTGAATATTGTTTCAGTTTATCAATTTCTGGATTTTTTATTTCTAATTTTAATGTGTGTTTATTAGGTATTTAAAATTCCAGAAAATTTCAAAAAAATTCCAGAAAAATTTCAGAATGATTACATTTTATTATGGCATAATCTGAATATTGTATACAGCATATTTTTTGGGTTTGTAATATGTTGCAATTAAAGAAGCATGATTAGTTTTTTATTTATTTATTTGAATTTCATTATTAAATGAATATAGCATGAGTTAATTGTAAATTTACTTTAAGATGCTATTGTATGGAATTTATCATGCTTTGTATATGCCATAAATAGTGGGAGATTGTTTGATTATTTTTTGCGCATGGAATGAAATTAAATTTTGATAATTATCACTAGAGGCGCAAGAGATGATTACGAGCATAGCAAATTTTCGATCTTGAGACATGTGTAAAATTATCATTATTTAATTTAGATTTTTTTTTTTGCTGCAAAATATTTTGTTTTGTGTTGCTATCATTAATATCCCCTGCGCATTTATTTACTCTGTATGTAGAAATGGCTGCTAAGTCAGTGGTGGCAGACTTAACTAAGGGAGAGAAATTGGATGGCGACAATTATGACATATGGCGCCGTAAGATCCAATACCTCCTCAATGAGCAAGAAGTGTTGACCACACTTGAACAAGTGATGGTTGAGCCAGAGCAGGGCAATACAGCTCAACATCGTTGTGATCTTGAAGCCTTTCAGACTTGGCGTAACAAAGATCGGTGTGCGCGCTTTACTATGTTGATCAGCATGCACAACGACTTGATTAGTGAGTTTGAGCATTGTCCGACTGCATTTGAGATGTGGGAAGCTCTCAAGCAAAAGTTTGGTATTACCTCCTTGGCAAAGCTACATGGGCTAACTATGAAGTTTGACTCATATCAGAAAAGGGCGCATCACTCGATGAAGCATCATTTGAGGGTCATGTCAGCCATGATATATGAGCTTGCGGCTGCTGGGCACAATTTGACTCAAGAGCAGCAAGTACAAGCTGTGATTCGCTCTCTGCCAAGTTCTTGGAAGTAGATGAAGCAGAACATGATGCATAATGAGAGTGTGAAAACATTTGAAGACATATCGCGTCATTTGGAACTAGAGGCTGAGCGCCTTGAGGCGGCTAAGTCTGATGGTTCTGCTATGGTGGTTGAGTCAAGCTCACGTTGGACTTCTCAGTTCAAACGTGAAAAAGCAAAAGGTGCCCCTAAGAAGCAAGCAGCAACTGCGTTTAAGCCCAATGGCGCTAGAAATTTCAAGCATAAGGACAAGAGAGGTGGTAAGAAGGCAAAGGCTAAATTGACATGCTTTAACTGTAACAAAGAAGGACACTCCGCTCAGGATTGCCCTGAGTAGAAGAAGGTACTCCCTTACTTAATTTCTCGCATTCAATACTTTGTGTCTAGTCAAGCATTAGTTGCTCATTCTCCTCATTTTTAGGTTGTAGACTCCGAAGCAACAGACCACATTGCGAGGGACAGAGTAGGGTTTGTTGAGTATCGCCGAGTACCTGCTGGGAGCAGAAAAGTTTACATGGGGAACGAGTCCAGTGTGGAGGTTCTTGGCATAGGCACATTCAAGCTAGAAATGCGACGAGGGCGCACCTTGTATCTTCATGATGTTCTTTATGCTCCGGATATTCGGCGAAACTTAGTTTCAGTTATTAGCATAATGAGCCTTGGTTTTAGTTTTTGTTTTGAGAATAATGGTGTTAGCATTTATTTGGGAACAATTTTTTATGGTTTTGGTTATCTTTCAGATGGTTTTTTAGTTTCGGATGTGGATGATTCTAGTCTTAATAAAAATGCCAATGGCTCTGTTTCTAATATTGCATCTTTTTGTGATAATGATTCTATGAGATGGCATGCTAGATTAGGCCACATAGGGCAAGACAGGATGGCTAGATTGGCTGGAGAAGGTCTTTTAGGTCCACTCGCTAGAGTCACTTTGCCTACTTGTGAGCACTGTCTTGCTGGAAAGACAACAAGGAAACCATTTGGGAAAGCCATAAGAGCATCTATCCCATTGCAACTTATTCACTCTGATATATGTGGACCAATGAATGTGAGGGCAAGGCATGGAGCCCCTTATTTCATCACATTTATAGATGATTGCACGCGTTTTGGTCATGTCTATTTGATTTCTCACAAGTCAAAAGCATTGGATTGCTTTAGACGGTATGTTAATGAGGTTGAGAATCAATTAGACAATAGCATTAAGGCTCTAAGGACTGACCGAGGACGTGAGTATCTATCTGAGCAATTTAAAGTGCTCTGTGAGAAAAAAGGAGTCATCAGGCAATTGACAATTCCTAGGACTCCGCAGCAAAATGGTATAGCGAAGAGAAGGAATCGCACATTACTTGACATGGTTAGATCAATGATGGCGCAAGCTAATCTTTCCATTTCTTATTGGGGAGATGCTTTATTGACTGCTGCCTATGTCCTTAACCGTGTGCCCTCCAAATCAGTTCCTTCCACCCCATATGAGATGTGGACTAGCAAAAAACCTGATTTGGGTAATTTGCGGCCTTGGGGTTCGGCAGCTTACATACACAACGCTTCTCATAAGTTTGGGAAGTTGGGCCCTAGAGGAAAGAAGTGTATCTTCATTCGCTATAGTGAGCATTCTAAGGGCTATGTGTTTGTTGGGGAGCATCCGGATGGAAGTGAAATTGAGTCACGAGATGTGGATTTCCTAGAGGAGGATTTCCCTAGTAGAGGTGAGGTAACTAGAGAAGTAGAACTCTATGAGATAGAGGATCTACTTGAGGGCGCACCTAGTAGCCTAGTAGAGAATGAGGAGATAATTCCTCAAGCTCCTAGGGATAGTGGGAGTGATCTACCTGCCCATGGATTAGATCCAATGGATGAGGATTCTCAAGATTCTCAACTACGTAGAAGCAAACGTGGAGCTATAGCCCGTCGTCGTTTTGAGATTGAAGGGGAAGCATTCATGATTGCTCCGAGTGATGAGATGGAGCCTAAGAATCCCAAAGAGGCTCTCTCATCCCCTGCTAGTAAAGAATTGTAACCACCCTCGTCACTGTTTACCAAATAACCACTGATTACCGTTAAACTGAAACTGATTATGACTGATAATTGAACTGAATAAACTACTGAACTGAATTGACTGAGTATGCCTGTTTTATTGTAATTCTATCTGTTTGGTTATTTGATTATCTGTTCGTGTCTTTGTGTTTAAACTGCTAATTGAAGGCCTTATTGGCGGCCGAACTGGAAACCGATTAGTGTTTTATGATCATCGTGATTTATGTGATTTTACGGTGTAATTATCTGAAAACTGATTAGGTATGATTAAATTAGATTAAAATGAGTTAAATTGCACAACTTAGACTTAATTACGACTGCCTACTTAGTGTCCATTTCCTACATTGTTATTTGGACTTAATGGTGAGATCATTTCACCACTTCCTCAAAACATAACCGAGAGAGAGAGAGAGAGAGTAAGGAGAGAAGCTTGATTTCATCTTGAGTTTTTCTTGGTAATTGAAGTATGAAGAGTTCATTGCAAAATTGAGCTTGTACATCTTGAACTACAAGACTAAGGTAGATTCATTGCCTCTTGTGTATGTTTTGAATTGATTCTTGCATGGTTTTGAGCAAGGTTGAAGTCTAGAGCCAAGTTATGGCTCTCAATTGTTGAACCATGGCTTCATTTCATGCATGCATGTTTGAATTGTTGAATTTTGAGTTGATTCCATGGAGAATTGTCACTTGCATGCTCATGGTTATGTTAAGTCCATGTTTTCATCTTGTTTTTGGAACAATTGGCTCCTTAGAGCATCAAATTGAAGCTTTGAAATGGTTTTAATCCATGCATGTTTGCATATTCTTCATATTCATGGAAATTGTTTGAATTGGATTCATTTGAAACACCATTGGGCTTTGATTTTACAAATTGAGGCTTTGAATCATGTCAAAGTATGAGTTTTGATGTGTTTTTTTGGAAATTAGCCCAAGAGGATCGAAATTTATGGTTTAAAAACTTGGTTTTGAGCTTGAGTTCAAATCTGAAATTTCCAGAATTTGGACTCACGCTCGAGCGGGGTGACTGGCGCTCGAGCGTGGAAATCGTGCTCCCAGCATTTTCCTTCTGTTTTTGAGTCCGCTCGAGCGGAAATAATTGACGCTCGAGCGGGACATTGGTGTCTATGCTCGAGCGGTGTCGAGCGCCACATCGAGCGTAGATTTTCACACGCCATCCCACTTTTGACTGTTTTGCAAACGCTCGAGTGGGTAATTTACGTCGAGCGGCAAACCATTTGGTCTGCATGCCCTCGAGCGGGGTAACTAACGCTCGAGCGTGACCCTGTTTTCTGAAAAGTTCGTGAAAATGCTTTTAAAGTGCATCTTTGCATCCTCATCCCATCCTAGGCATTCTTAGGCCTAGTTTAAAACATCTTAATGAGGATATAGATGTAGAACCACACCGAGGCAAATTAGGGATTAAGTTATTATTTTCCCAACTGTGTAGCTTAGTGTGTGTTCAATCTGTAACTGTGTAGGGTTGGTGACTGGGGACGCGCTCTAGCTTTACTATAGTCCAGAACTCTGTGAGTAACAACTGTGTAAAGATATGTTCAAAATGATTATCTTCTGAACAATTGAACTGTACTGCTTTCTGAGCTGATACTATTAATTGAATGAATGTATGTCCTATATTCTGAACTGTATTGTAGCATCCTTAGCAACTACTGTTTACTGTTACTATTATAGAGATCTCTGTCGGTTCCCTTGTTGGAACCACTACTGTTACTGATTGATGGCCATCATTTACTGTCCGGTCTTTTAAGACTTACTGTTTACTGTACTGTTATGCTAATGGATGTACCACATATGACTGTACTGACTGAACGACTGAAATACTGATTTAATGAACTGTTTTCATTACTGTAAGGGCATTCATTCTTAACCCCTTTACGCATTGTGCTATTCACTGGGCTTTAGCTCATTGCTCATATATATATGTAGGTGTACAGGCACTAGACCGTGGTTAGAAGTGTCGGGGTAAGCTCCAGTTTTGTCAAGCCAGCCACTGTGCCTCACTGCGAGGTTCCAAGCCTGTCAAGTTATGGCTTAGGGGTGTTTTAGTTCCCCCTTCTGTCTCTATAACCGTTTTGTTTACTGTACTGTACTGTACTGTTTAATAGGGATTAGGTCCCTGAACTGAATGATTGCATATATATACATACTGTTTTGTCTGACTGTATATATTCGAATGAAAAGTCTTTTTGCATACAGATTATCACAGCTCATTGGACATTATTTATTTACTGTATTGGCTTCCGCCAGCCCCTGTAATCTGTATTACTGTTAAGCAGGCCTTCGATAATCTCGGATTACTGGCCGGTTACGGTGCTAAACCCATAGGGGCGGGTTTGGGTCGTAACAGAGTGGTATCAAAGCGATACTTACCACGAGTTATACCGCACACACGTGTCCAAATGAGCTATAGGATGTCCTAGAAAAGCGATTAGGGCATTACATGAGCATGATAAGTGTGTGGCTATGACATGACTGAATATATGCTAATGTGTTAATCTGTTTAAATAAATGACTGCGTATGTTGATAACTGTTATAACTGCCTATAGTGAAATGGATAATGCGAGAACTGCAAATGAATCTGAATCCTCATCCTCTGAGACAAGAATGGCAAGACTAGAAAGAATGATAGAATTAATAACTGAAAGACTGGACCAACAACAGAATCAACAGCCCCCACCTCCTCCTCCGGTACAGCCAGAACAGAATACTAATGTTAATGATGGAAACATAATTGCTCTCACCCACAAGTTCAGCAAAATGAAACCGCCATCCTTTCAGGGAGGCCTTGAACCGTTAAAAGCTGAAGCATGGGTCCTTGAGACTAAAAAATTGTTTGAGATTTTTCCGTGCTCTGAAGCACATAAAGTGCTATTGGCCACCTTTACTCTGCAAGAAGAAGCCAGAAGGTGGTGGATGCTTATCCGTGATAACAACACCGTAATGACTTGGGCTCAATTCAAAGGAGCCTTCTTCGAGAAGTATTTCTTTCAGTGTGTTAGGGATAGAAAGGTGACTGAGTTTGAACAACTGAAACAAGGCACCATGTCGGTGGCTGAATATGAGACAAAATTTACTGAACTTGCCTGTTATGCACCACACATGGTGGACATTGACTATAAGAAGGCCAGAAAGTTTGAAGGCGGCCTTAATGATGCAATACTCGACATAATTAATGTTTTGAAGCTACCGAACTATGTAAATGTTCTTGACCGAGCCCTGATGGCTGAATCGAATATCGAGGCACTGAAAACTGAAACACCAGCGTCTGAATGGCGTGGTAAAAGGCAGGGCTTTAAATTCAAGAAAGGCAGGCATAACCATTGAACAAGAAACAGAATACGGGGTCAACAACTAGCCCCAGCCAAGGAAGTGGTTTCATACCACCCTATTCTAAGTGTGGCAAAAAGCACAAAAGGGTCTGTTACAAAATATCTGGAGCCTGTTACAGGTGTGGCAAGGTGGGCCATGTGGTTAAAGACTGCCCCTCTGCTCCACAAGCCAATAGTAAAGATGCACCAAGCGTGGCAGCATCAACTGTTGCACCAAAATCGAACCCCAAAGCTACCGAGAAAGAGCCCATGAGGCAGGGCCGAGTGTTCGCCCTAGTACTAGGAGACGTGCAGAATATCGAGACCGTTGTGTTAGGTATTCTCTCTATTTGTACTCAAAATGCTTATGTACTGATTGATTCGGGGTCTACGCATTCATATGTGTCGCATGCTTTTTCGCAGAAACTGAATAGACCATTAGAACCCATGAATTATCTGTTAGCTGTATCATCACCCATTGGGGAATCTATGACCTGTGCATATATGTACCCTGCTTGTGAAATTAATGTTGGAGATGCGCATTTGTTTATTGACTTACTGCCTCTGAACATTGATCATTTTGACGCAATATTGGGAATGGACTGGTCAGCGAAATACCATGCTACCATAGACTGTGTAACGAAACAAGTAGTTTTCCGTCCACCGGGTTTACCCGAATTTGTGTTTAATGGGGTTGGAGTAGTACCTCCTCCGTATTTGATTTCATCTGTGAAAGCTATTAAATTGATTAGAAAGGGGTGTAAGGGATATCTGTGTTCTGTATTGACTGTATCTACTGATGATAATGCTAACGTGAATAGTATTCCTATAGTCAGAGAATTCCCAGATGTTTTCCCAGATAATCTGCCAGTGGATTTGGCTGACAGAGAGATTGAATTTACCGTTGATGTGATTCCGGGAACGCAGCCAATATCTAAAGCTCCTTACCGAATGGCTCCAACTGAACTGAAAGAATTGAAAGTACAACTGCAAGAACTGCTGGATAAGAAGTTCATCAGGCCTAGCACTTCGCCATGGGGCGCTCCTGTTTTATTTGTGAAGAAGAAAGACGGCTCACTGAGACTGTGAACTACCGTGAACTGAACAAGGTAACTGTGAAAAATAAATACCTATTGCCACGTATTGATGACTTATTTGATCAGTTACAGGGTGCTCAAGTGTTTTCTAAGATTGATCTCAGATCTGGATACCATCAGTTGAAAGTTAAACCGGAAGACATTGATAAAACTGCTTTTCAAACGAGGTATGGACATTACGAATTTTTAGTTATGCCTTTCGGAGTTACCAATGCACCTGCTGCATTTATGGACCTCATGAACAGAATCTTTAAACCATACCTTGATGACTTTATTGTAGTATTCATTGATGACATACTGATTTACTCCAAAAGTATAGAAGAACATGAGCATCATCTGAGACTTGCCCTACAGACCCTAAGAGAACAGAAACTTTACGCTAAACTGTCTAAATGTGAATTTTGGCTTGATCATGTTATGTTTTTGGGTCATGTTGTTAGCAAAGATGGAATTTCCGTTGATCCACAAAAAATTGAAGCTGTAGTAGACTGGCCTAGACCAACAAATGTGACAGAAGTCCGAAGCTTTTTGGGACTAGCCGGATATTACAGAAGATTTGTCAAAGATTTCTCCAAAATTGCCTTGTCGTTGACTCAGTTAACTCAAAAGGGAATATCGGTTGACTGGACTAACCAAAGGGAATCTGCTTTCCTAGAGTTGAAAAGTCGACTTGTAACTGCACCGGTTCTTACCCTACTTTCAGGTACGGACGGTTACACTGTATTTAGTGATGCTTCTCATAAGGGTTTGGGATGTGTTTTAATGCAAAATGGGAGAGTTATTGCTTATGCTTCCCGACAACTGAGACCGCACGAAAAGAACTACCCAACCCATGATCTAGAACTTGCTGTAGTAGTATTTGCATTGAAAATCTGGCGTCACTATCTGTATGGGGCGACATGTGAAGTATATACTGACCACAAGAGTTTGAAATATTTCTTCACACAGAAAGAACTGAACATGAGACAGCGGAGATGGCTAGAACTGATTAAATACTATGACCTACAGATATTGTACCATCCGGGAAAAGCCAATACCGTTGCCGAATGCACTAGCCGGAAATCGATTGGAAATTAGCCTGTTTGCTTACCGGGCAGAAGAATTGGCTTTGTGACCTTGAAAAAATCTGAATTGAAATCGTCTTAACGGAAAAGTGGAACCTTAGCTGGCTATTTCTGCTCAACCAGCACTGATTGAAGGATTAAAGAGAAACAGCAACTAGATGACTTCTTGAAGAAGATCATCGGAAAAAAAAAAGAAGAAAGGGAAACTAAAACCCAGACCGGTGTTTTAGATTTGAAAGTAATGTACTGAATTTCCAGAAAGACTGTGTGTACCAAATGATTCTGAATAAATGAAAAGAAAGAAGTTCTGCAAGAGGGCCACCAATTCAAATTTTCTATCCCAATCCCAGGGATTACGAAAATGTACCAAAACCTGAAACTAAATTTCTGGTGGCCGGGAAATGAAAAAAGAAATTGCTGAGTTTGTATCGAAATGTCTTCATTGCCAACAAGTCAAAGCCGAACTCAACGACCCACAGGCTTAAATTGCAGCCCTTACGATACCGGAGTGGAAAATGGGAAACATATCACCATGGATTTTATTGTGGGATTGCCTCGCCCAGTAAAGGTATGGACTCAATTTGGGTTTCAATTGATAAACTGGACTACATCTGCTCACTTCTTACCTGTTAAGCACCAATTTATAATGCGGAACAAATTGGCTATACTCTATATTGTGAAATTGTTAGACGCATGAGTGCATGTGTCTTGTTTCTGACAGGGATTCGAGTTCACATCGAGATTCTGGCAAAAGCTTACAGACTGCAATTGCGCGTACCGATTGAGACTGTAGTGTTTTATCACCTCAGACCGATGGCAGTCAGAAAGGACCATCCAGACTTCTGGGAGGATTTTACTGAGAATGTGTGTCCTTGATTTTCAGGGAAACTGGGAAAGTCATTTTGCCCTTAGTTGAATTCGCCTACACAACAGCTATCATTCAGTATTGGTATGGCGCCTTTCGAGGCATTGTATGGCAAAAAATAGTAGATCTCCGATTTGCTGGGCAGAAGTTGGAGATGGGCCTTGCTTGGGCCCGAGATTGTATACGAAAACGACTGAGAAAGTGAACTGATTTACAGACAGAGACTGAAAACCGCACAAAGCAAACAGAAAGTTATGCTGATGTCAAAAGACGAGATAAGAGAAATACGAAGTGGGCGATCACGTGTTTGAAAAGTGACACCGAATGAAATGCCAGACTCGTTTTGGAGTCAAAGGCAAGTTAGCGCCGGAGATACGTCGGACCATATAGATTATTGAGAAGATCATATCCGGTGGCGTATCAAGTTGCGCTTCCTCCTGAAATGGAGCATATACACACGTCTTCCACATTTTCTTATGTTGGGGACTACCTCCGGGATCCTTTCCATGTGATAGAGCCTACTCGTGTAGTGGCCGAGTGATAACTACAACTTACGAGGAACGGACTATTAGATTGTAAACAGACGGATCAAGAAAATTGAGAAACAAAGAAGATCCGTTAAGTGAAAGTTGAACTGGCAAACCACGGTGGCGTGTAATGCCACTTGGGGAGAGAGAAGATGAACATGGCTAAAAGATATCCTGAACTGTTTCCATTGAATCCTTGTTTTTCTTAACAAATGAAGGTAACTCGGTTTTAGAGAACTAACTCCTTTTTAAAGGAGGGGAGACTGTACAACTCCTCGTCACTGTTTACCGAATAACCACTGATTACCTTAAACTGAACTGGATTATGACTGATAAGTGAATTGAATAAACTACTGAACTGAATTGACTGAGTATGCCTGTTTTATTGTAATTCTGTCTGTTTGGTTATCGATTATCTGTTCGTGTCTTTGTGTTTAAACTGCTAATTGAAGGCCTTATCGGTGGCCGAACTGGAAAACCGATTAGTGTTTTATGATCATCGTGATTTATGTGATTTTATGGTGTAATTATCTGAAAACTGATTAGGTATGATTAAATTAGATTAAAATGAGTTAAATTGCACAACTTAGACTTAATTACGACCTTGCCCTATTATTGGCCATTTCCTACATTGTTATTTGGACTTAATGGTGAGATCATTTCACCTACTTCCTCAAAACATAACCAAGAGAGAGAGAGAGTAAGGAGAAAGCTTGATTTCATCTTGAGTTTTGCTTGGTAATTGAAGTAATTGAAGAGTTCTTTGCAAAATTGAGCTTATACATCTTGAACTACAAGACCTAAGGTAGATTCATTGCCTCTTGTGTATGTTTTGAATTGATTCTTGCATGGTTTTGAGCAAGTTGAAGTCTAGAGCCAAGTTATGGCTCTCAATTGTTGAATCATGGCTTCATTTCATGCATGCATGTTTGAATTGTTGAATTTTGAGTTGATTCCATGGAGAATTGTCACTTACATGCTCATGGCTATGTAAAGTCCATGTTTTCATCTTGTTTTTGGAACAATTGGCTCCTTAGAGCATCAAATTGAAGCTTTGAAATGGTTTTAATCCATGCATGTTTGCATATTCTTCATATTCATGGAAATTGGTTTGAATTTGATTCATTTGAAACACCCTTGGGCTTTGATTTTACAAATTGAGCTTTGAATTATGTTAAAGCATGAGTTTTGATGTGTTTTTTTGGAAAATTGGCCCAAGAGGATCGAAATTTATGATTTAAAACTTAGTTTTGAGCTTGAGGTTCAAATCTGGAATTTCCAGAATTTGGACTCACGCTCGAGCGGGGTGACTGGTGCTCAAGCGTGGAAATCGTGCTCCCAGCATTTTGTTCTGTTTTGAAGTCCGCTCGAGTGGAATAATTGACGCTCGAGCGAGACATTGTGTCTCATGCTCGAGCGGGTGTCAAGCACCCAATCGAGCGTGATTTTCACCCATCCAACACTTTTGACTATTTTACAGAATGCTCGAGCGGGTAATTATACGCTCGAGCGGAAACCTTTGTCTGCATGTGTGCTCGAGCGGAGTAACCTATGCTTGAGCGTGACCCCTGTTTTCTGAAAAGTCTAAAAATGCTTTTAAAGTGCATCTTTGCATCCTCATCCCATCCTAGGCATTCTTAGGCCTAGTTTAAAATATCTTAATGAGGATATAGATGAATGAGGATATAGATGTAGAACCACACCGAGGCAAATTAGGGATTAAGTTATTATTTTCCCAACTGTGTAGCTTAGTGTGTGTTCAATCTGTAACTGTGTAGGGTTGGCGACTGGGGATGCCCTCTAGCTTTACTGTAGCCCAGAACTCTGTGAGTAACAACTGTGTAAAGATATGTTCAAAATGATTATCTTCTGAACAATTGAACTGTATTGTTTTCTGAACTGTTACTGTTAATTGAATGAATGTATATCCTATATTCTGAACTGTATTGTGGCATCCTTAGCAACTACTGTTTACTGTTACTGTTACAGAGATCTCTGTCGGTTCCCTTGTTGGAACCACTACTGTTTACTGATTGATGGCCATCATTTACTGCTCGGTCTTTTAAGACTTACTGTTTACTGTGCTGTTATACTAATGGATGTACCACATATGACTGTACTGACTGAACGACTGAAATACTAATTTAATGAACTGTTTTCATTACTGTAAGGGCATTCATTCTTAACCCCTTTACGCATTGTGTTATTCACTGGGCTTTAGCTCATCGCTCATATATATATGTAGGTATACAGGCACCAGACCGTGGTTAGAAGTGTCGGGGTAAGCTCCAGTTTTGTCAAGCCAGCCACTGTGCCTCACTGCGAGGTTCCAAGCCTGTCAAGTTATGGCTTAGGGGTGTTTTAGTTCCCCCTTCTGTCTCTATAACCGTTTTGTTTACTGTACTGTGCTGCACTGTTTAATAGGGATTAGGTCCCTGAACTGAATGATTGCATATATGTACATACTATTTTGTCTGACTGTATATATTCGAATGAAAAGTCTTTTTGCATACAGATTATCACAGCTCATTGGACATTGTTTATTTACTGTATTGGCTTCCGCCAATCCCTGTACTCTTTATTACTGTATTACTGTTAAGCAGGCCTTCGGTAATCTCGGATTACTGGCTGGTTACGGTGCTAAACCCATAGGGGCGGGTTTGGGTCGTGACAAGAATGGAGTACTGCAATGGATGAAGAAATAGAGTCTATGAAGAAAAATCATGTTTGGGACTTGGTTGATTTGCCGCCAGGGCGTAAGATTATTGGGAACAAATGGGTTTTCAAAATCAAACGCAAGGCGGATGGTTCCATAGAAAGGTATAAGGCTCGCCTAGTGGCGAAAGGTTACACCCAACGAGAGGGTGTGGACTATGAGGAAACTTTTTCACTAGTTTTAAGGTTTGCCTCTATTCGCCTAATCCTGGCCATAGTAGCTCAGTTGGACTTAGAGCTATATCAAATGGACGTTAAGACTGCATTTCTCAATGGTGAATTGGATGAAGAGATCTATATGGATCAACCAGAAGGCTTTGTGGCAGTAGGTCAGGAGCGCAAAGTTTGCAAGCTTCAACTATCTATTTATGGCTTAAAGAAATCATCTAGACAGTGGAATCTGAGATTTCATCGAGCCATTGTTTCTAATGGGTTTACAATGATTGATGAAGATCACTGTGTGTACGTTAAGCGGTCTAATGACATTTTTCTGATATTGTCATTATATGTAGATGACATATTATTGGCTGGAAATGACAAGGAGATGATTGTCGCCACTAAAATGTAGTTGTTCTCTACATTTGAGATGAAGGACATGGGTGAGGCGAGCTATGCGCTCGGTGTTAAGATCCTTAGGGATCGCTCTAGGAGACTTCTTGGTTTGTCTCAAGAGACTTACATTAAGACTATTCTAGAGCGATTCCAGATGCAGAGCTGCAAACCCATTGACACTCCTGTTGCAAAAGGCGAGAGCCTGAGTCTTGATATGGGTCCTAAGACTCAAGAAGAAAATGAAAAGATGGCCTATGTTCCCTATGCAAATGCTGTTGGAAGCTTGATGTATGCTATGATGTGTACGCGTCCTGACATTTGTTATGCAGTCGGATTGGTGAGTCGTTACCAATCCAACCCAAGACCAGCTCATTGGAAAGCAGTTAAGAGGATATTACGATATCTTAGAGGGACTGCAGATTACACACTTTGCTACCAAAGTTCAGATCTATATCTAGTTGGCTATTGTGATGCTGACTTGGGAGGCTGTAAGAAGCAATCTTGTATCACCTTATCGACGATAGAGGCTAAATTTGTGGCTTGTTCATCTGCCGTTCAGGAAGCCGTGTGGTTGAGGAGATTCCTTCAGCATTTGGATATTGTCACACACACTTCAAACCTTGTGACTATCCATTGTGACAGCATGGCTGCACTCGCTTACTTTAAGGATCCTAAATACCACGGCAGAACCAAACACATTGATGTGAGGTTCAACTTTATCAGAGACAATTTTGGCGCAGAAAGAAGTGATCCTAGAGCACATCCCTACGAGTCGCATGGTTGCGGACCATTTGACTAAGCCCATTGCTAGAGATGTTTATCTTACTCATGTTAGGGCTTCAGGACTACGTAGGTGGTGATATATTTATGTGTATTCAGTTGAACTCATATTTTTGGGATATTTATGCCATTAGTATTCATATTTGTTTCTATTACACATTTATATTTACTACCTTTTGCAATGGTTTGTGAATTAGCATACACAAAATAATTAAATTGATGTTAGCAGGCAAGATTGGCTCACTCACACGAGCAATCGCCCTTAGCGCTAGGTAGCGAGTAGGGATGAGACTAGTGGCTTATTGTATTTGGAGCAAATAGAAAAGCCAAAATTATTCACTAGCTATGTCACCTTGGTTGGAGCCAAGATGAGGTCTTGTTAGAGACCGACCATGGATATGAGAGTACCCACTTTTTCCATGATGTGCCTGTTATGGATAGCCAGATACGAGATCTCATTTGATGCCTGAGAGGCGAGCAAATAAAGAATTCGAGTTAGACACTAGGAAGCGACTGTGCGCTTAAGAGCGACTAGACTAAAGTCTGTATAGTGTGTGAGTTTAACATCACTCTTTGGAAGAGTTACTCCACTATAACATGCATTCAAACTGCATGTGCTTATCAACCCGTTAGCGAGGTGAAAGAATAGATCCCTGCTTCATCACCATGTGAGTCCTAAAAGTCATTTTTCCCTAAATGACTTCACTTTGTGCCTTTTGTGACCTTTGATTATGTCATAAGATGAGAAGTTGATGTTCAGCTACTTTGGTATGTTGCCTGCAGTCATGTATGATTCGGCTTCAAGGGACATTACTGGGAAAGCGGTCAATTTCAAATTGAATGATATGAGGGTGAAGGGAAGATCATCTAGTTCTGCATCTCTGCTCTATATTCACTGTCGATAACTCATATCGCTCTTTATAGGATGCTGATTGGATGTGAATATAATGCGGGACCTAAGAGAGTCAAACATGCTCTTTTAGGGATTAGAGATGTTTTTTGGACTGACGTAGCTAGATGGGTCTGGGTACATGAGACACTATTTCTGTTCTTTTTGGGTTGATGTCTCTATGCTGACTCATATTGAGTTTCTAATATAGAGCTCCCACATGCAGGTGTTCTCAGCGGTCGCACGATGCATTGGCTAGTATGAGATTGTTCATTTTTGAGGAGATTGAGATAGAGATGTGGCAGTGTCATGCCAACTCATGTGCAAGTATGAGATGTTAGAAATGGGCGCCCATGTGACATGACCCTTTAAATCTTTTAAACCTTATCCAAATAGGTTTTGAATTATAACCACTCAGGATATCTATATATCTATCATATAATTGATATGGATAGATGATATATCTTATATTCTCTCATATAACTGATATGGATAAATGAGATAAACATATTATATATCTGATAATATGGGATATGGGTGATTAAGAGAAAACAACGTATGTTTGAGTTTTTTCCCATATACTGACTCTCTCCCAAAAACCAACGATCAAAGCCATTTGCACTGTGATTTGTGTGGGTGATATTCACTATTGTAATATCACTCCATTGCTAGGTTGACTAATCAGACTCAAGAAGCACGTGATTTACCCACGAGATCCTTCAATTCAGACTCTGTTCTAAAGGTATGACCATAATTTTTATTCCGCTGCGTTATACTTTGAGTACAGATATCAATAATAATTTTATTATTGTTGCAATTAATATAAAATAGAAATTGAACACAAATAGTTGTTTTGATTTTCTTACCACCTACAAGATCTTAGAATGTTTATTTCCAAAATAATAATTTTATTAATAAGAAAATCACCCAACATGGTAGAGATGGAAGCTAAATATGAATAGCAACTGATATCAAAAGTCTAAAGTTTGAAAAACCACTCAATTCAACTCTCACTTATTTGAAAAAAATGTAATTTTTGGGTTATTTTCCAACACTATAAGATCAAAAAAGTTTAGAACAACTTTATCAGAAGTCTAAAGTTTATCATTTGTTTCAATAAGAGAAGAGTAAGTTATGAACATAAAAATTAGGAAGATTACTATTCATTGTAATTTTTAAAAAATAATCACAGAGAAATGATAAATTTTATAAATATTAATTATTTTATAAACTTTTTCATATATGTATAATTATTTTGTGGAACACCGACTACATTGTAAATTCCCCTAAAAATTAATTATAAAATCAGACACATAAATAATGAATATAAATGAACAAGATATTTTAGAACTGACTTCTATTAATAAAGTCTGTAAATTTTTTTCTATTCATGAACATGGTTGGTTTCTTATCTACTAAGGAACATGGTTAGTTTTTGAGTTCATAATAGAATTAATATTAAAAATGCTAATTACTTAAAAAAAATTATTCAGAAAAAATCCCAAATTTTGAATCTATGTTTTAAATTTAAGCTAGTTTTGGGATTGTGTTCTAATTTCTGAAAAATGTTTGGGATCCCATTTTGGGGAGAACCCACCACCCTCACAGTGATATGGATCAATGATGTGTTTGTACTTTTTTTTTTTTTTTTGTTCTTTCTCCTTCTTACTTGGATCAATCACACGTGAGTGGGGGTTGTAGAGGTGATATTTTGTGGTAGTCTGAATCATTACTGCTAATTTCCTTCATTTTTATTTTTGTTTTTTTGTTTTTTGTGTATTTAAAAAAGGGCAAATTACATATACACCCCTCGAGGTTTGGCTAAATTACAGATACCCCCCTGAGGTTTCGGAAATTACATCCCGCCCCCTGAGGTTTGTATTTTCATAACAATTTGCCCCCTGAGGTTTATATTTCATAACAAATTACCCCCTAATTTCTTATGCAAATATAGCATTCAGGGGGGAATTCGTAATTTCTCAAACCTCAGGGGACATCTGTAATTTAGCCAAACCTCGAGGGGTGTATATGTAATTTGCCCTTTAAAAAAAGAAAAAAGAAAATTGAAAAGCTGAAAATTACCATCGTGCATGTTATCTTAAAAGTACGTTAAAAAAAACAACATTATTGCGCTTGACAGAGTGAACTTTTGCAATTGCGGCAATGCCCATATTGACCTTTACCATGTCACTACCGACATGGTGAATAGTGTTAGTGGTGGGGTGGTGGTGGTGGTGGTCTCCAAATATTAATAAGCTTTTTTTATTATAAAATTTTTTTGTGAACTTTTTCTTTTTATTGTATTAAATGTCAAAAATATAAAAATATATTTTAAAAAAAATTATTTATACTCAAACAAATAGAGAGTACCACCTTCTTTCGTTTGGAGTTTTCACAAACAAACATTATATTTGTATTTGTAGTGAATTTTTTTTAAAAAAAATTACTTTTTAAATTCACTTAATTTTGATATACTTAAAAGCTATAAAATTTAGGAAAATTTATCTATAAATTCTATCTTAAGAAATGGTGATCCGTTTAGTCTCAAAAAATATTTTATAGACCAATGTCGCATTGATTTTGGAAAAATAGATTTAATGTACTATGTGGAGATTAAATTTATGACTATACTCTTATTTCTACTTCTTTTTTTCTTGTGTTAAAAATGTAAGATACACAATCTATGGGAATCAAATTTGGGATAAATTTTTATACAAGGAATCTTTTTTATTTGAAATGACTTGAAATGTGAGATTTTTCAAACACTCCAAAAAAAGTATAAAAATTACTTGAAATATGAGATTCTTCAAACATTTCAAAAGTATAAAAACTCCTTAATAAGTTTTAGACATATGTATAATTTCAAATTGTCACACTCCAATGTAACCCTCTAAAAAAATTTCTTAGTGTACTTTTCTCCAAACGTAACACTCCAATATAATACTCTAAAAAAACTCTTTAGTGTAACACTCCAATGTAATACCCAAAAAACTTTTTAGTGTACTTTTTTCAAACGTAATATTCTAATATAATAATCTCAAAAAATGATGTGAGATACTTCAAATCATTCTAAACGAATATAGGATTCTTCAAACCATTTCAAAAAGAGTACAAAAATTTCTTAGTAAGTTTTGGACAAATGTATAATTTCAAACTATGAATGTTACATTTGGAGAAAAAAAATACATTAAGGAGTTTTTTAGTATTTTTATGCGTTACAATGGAATATGTTACATTGTAGTGTTACGTTTGAAATTACATTGATTGGAGTGTTACGTTTGAAAAAAGTACACTAAGGAGTTTTTTGGACTGTTATGTTGTTACGTTTGAGAAAAGTCCACTAAATAATTTTTTAGTGTATTACATTAGAGTGTTACATTATTAGAGTATTACATCAGAGTGTTACGTTGTTATTTGTAATGTGGGATTTGTCCCAGGATGAGGGAAAATCCAAAACCTCTATAGTGTGAATTGTCCAAATGTGTAATTTCACAATTGGAGAAACCTATTTTTATCCTTCAAAAATTAAACCCAAGTGTGTAAGTGTCTCTTTGTGTAATTTTCACTTTAATGAGATCTTTAAGTTCATACTAATAAATAAATAAAAGGATTAAACAGTTCACAAGATCACATTTTATGATTTATTGGTGGTTCACCCTAAAATTTACACAAAAAATTTCAAAAAAAAAAACTCATTAAATACAATGAAATACTAAAATTTATTGAATCTTCATATTCTTTTTATATTTTTTTGTATTTGATGAATTTTTTTTAAAGTGTTTTTTTTTTTTTTACAAATATTATACCTTTTAAAAAGTGTTTTTTTTTTTTTTTTTACAAATATTATACTTTTTAATTAGGTGTATCTAAAAATTCTTAAAATTTTAAAACAAAAATTTACTAAAAACAAATATATATATATATATATATGAAAAATAAAAATAAAAAACTTGATATTCCAAAAAAAAACAGTATAAATATAGCTATATGCGATAAAGATGGATTTATGAGTGAATTATACCTACAATAAACATATCATTTAAATCAATAGTAAAAAAGCCATTAAATTGTAATAAAATTTTGAAAGAGAATTTTAATTCGTAGCATTTTATGTAAGTGGAATTACACGTGTTAATAGATTTTTCATAAAATTTTGTCATAAAATAAAATTATACTGCAGGACTTTTCACTAATCCCTAATTGACACCTTTACTTGTATTAAAATAGGATTTTTTTATTTATTTATTTTTTTCATGCCCCTAAATCTAGTTTGTATTATAAGAAGGAAAAAAACAGCAGGAGGAATTTGTAAAATTTTCAAATGCAGAAGGTTGTCACAACATTATTCGAAAAATTCATAGATCAAATTGATTTAATAATATCAGTTATATAATTTTATCATGTTTATCTTTTAAAAATTAAATTAGTCTTATTTCAAAATTATACTGATTTTTATTTTTTTAAAAGATTTAAATTATTTTGTTACGATTATTAAATTGATCTAATTGTTTGCATGCCCCAGGGGAGAATCCATTTTCTATTTACAATATGCTTCAAATGGTTTATTAATGATAAATAAAATTTGGATGATGACAGTATGAATGAAAATGTTCTGATTTATTTCCTCGCAACTTCTTTTATTTTTTGTTGCAAATCTGCTTTTTAGCTTCCAAATTTTTTTGTCGCAAAAAAAAATTTAAAAAAAAATAAAATAAAAAATCACAATAGTTACAGGAAGGCGTTCATGCACATACAAAATTTGTACAACGAGTGTTATAACATTTCAATAAAAGGACATATTTCTGAAATTATAAGCTCACTTTAACAAAAGAAAAATCAAACAATTAAAGAGAACAAAGCACAGAAAATATTAATTTTTTTAGAATCTAATTTTTTTTAATAGTATAATTATTATATTTTAAAATTATTAATTTTTTAAAATTATAATTTTTTAAAATTATTCTTTGATAATAAATTTTAAAAAAAAATCAATTGTCATAATTATACTTTTTGTGTTATTAATGAATTTTTAAAAAAGGACAAAATAGTAAATTTATATTATTTTATTTCTTGATTTTAAAAATAGTCTAATATTTTGAGACAATAAAAAATAAAATAAAAAACTAATATTTTGGGACAGAAAGAGTATTTAATTTGTGGGATTAGGTCGTTAGAAAAAAAAAATCATGAATTTTTTAGTCTCCACATAAATGGTCTATCTTTAACCTAATTAAAAAGAGAATTAGTTGATATATATGTAAATTAACATAAACACCCTTACGTTGAAAAAAAAAAAAAAAAAGAACTCATACTTTTCGTGAGCATCTTCACTTTACTTTTCCATGAGACTTTTTGGTATTTCCCCATTAGCGAAAAGTGAAATACACTCAGCCCAATGAGAAGGAAAGGAGAAATTTTTGGACTCAGCACTTTCCGCATGTGCACGCCTTCTTCCGCACGTGCGGCGCGTCCGTGTTCGCACCTGTGGCCCTTTTCCTCACACATGCAGCTTGTTTCCTGCACCTGCCTCCGCATGTGCAATTAAAGTAGCCTTGCACCATCGTCTGCCTCACCTCACCGCACGTGCGGCCCCTACTTCCGCACGTGCGGCCCAAGCCCCTACATGTGTGGTTCTACCCTCCGCCTCAAAAATGCACTAGCTAAAACCGAGACACCCCTGATCCCATTTCACATCTTTCAAAACAAGCAAAACCCAAGTTGGGAATAAAATAAAGACAAGAAGATGAAGAAAGTTTCAAGAACGGTGAACCCAAACGGCCGACAAGACCTCAAGTTAATCCCCGACACTTCTAACACGAGTAAGCTAATTACAAATAAAAGAAAAACGAGTAGGGTTACATACCTGGTCATCACAAATATCAGGATATTCATTTTCGTCATTCAATATAATTTTTTTGATTTTATGAAATTATAAACTGCCCTTGGCGTACACATACTAGGATTCCAAACATAACCTTTCACATCCCAAAAGTTTTCTACAACTCAAACATTCACTTAGGAGGCATTTCGTCTTTATTTCCTGAAATGGGTTAGTTTTGGGATGAACGAAAGCTCTGTAGGTAATACACTTGACAGGTTATAACATTAATTGAAAAACATATGATCATGTAATGCAACATTTGGTAAATTTTACTATGTATGTGCATGAGTGCCTTTATGCATGAATATTGAAAGACAAGGTTAAGGTTTTTCATGGGCAGTAAACATACTATGACATCCCAACTAAGAGCCACAATTCAAAATACATACATAGACATAGATTTTATATACTAAAAATAGTCTCACATTTGCCGACTCTAGAAACGGCAAGGCGACGGGCACCAAAAAATATTTTTCCCTTTCACATTTGCCGACTCCAAAAACGGTAGGGACGTGGACACCCAAAACCATGTTTTTCCACATTTGCTGACTCTAAAAACGGCGGGCTCGTGAACACCCAAAAACATTTTCCCACATTCGTCCGGTGATATGCTCAGACAAGGCAATTGGGCACCTTGACTTCCCACGCAGGTACCAATTACAATACACAACTCAAATCAACCCGACACACTACCCGGACTCATAGACAATTTACCCTCTTTCAATTGATAGTCTTCACACCATTGTTGTATTGTAAAAGAAATTTAATAATGCATACGATGCATGAATTTGTAAATTCACATTTTCCCCTAAAATAGTTCCAGTGCACACAATTCACTATTTCACTTTTCAATAATAACCATTGTTCATTTAACAATCATCACCAACACAAGGTGTATGTAGAAAAACATTTCAATCTCAAAGTTAAGCAATTACCTTCAATTTCATGTTCTCAAAATCAATTAAGAAAACCCCTTTTTATTGAACAATTTCCAAAACAAGGGTTTATATAAAATTTAGGGTTTTTCCTCCCTTTTATGAAATTGAAACTAATGTTCATCCCAAACCACAATAATCATCAATAATAAACACAAATCCTTCCATAACCTTGAAACATTGCTCACTTTTGTCCAATCCCTTCACTAACACAAAACAATCTCTATATATTCATCTATAGATATAAATATACTTATAATGAATATCTAATGAAATTACCACATATGAGTTTCAAATTAAAGGTATAACAAGTTAAAGACACCTCTACCTCAAAAGTGAAAGTTAAAGATGAGAATCCACGTGAAACTCCGACGAAAAAGCGAAACAATCGATAGATACCTTGGACTCGACTTACTCTTCAATTTCCTTGGAGGATCTAAAGTGGATTTAAGGCAAAAATTGAAGAAATCACGTGTTTGGGGAGTTATGGTTTCGAAATCAGTGATAAAGAAAGAGTCATCTCTCCTCCTCTCTCAATCGATCGAAACTCTAAATAATTTTTTTTTTTTTTTTTTTTGTTCTCCCTCATCAAAACGACGTCATTTTGATGAGGGAGTCATCTCAACCCTTGGTTCCATAAGTGAGACAGGTGTCGCGCCATCAATAATCACTTTAGAGGATCACTTCACACAATCACTCTAAAGAATCCAAATGAATTGATTAGGACCAAAGGCTTAGTTTAGTTTGGTTATTTATGGCACATGTTAGAAAATGTATGTATAAACTTAAAACCTTCAATAGTGCAATTTTTAAAGCATATTTATCATTTTGATATGCTTGTTGTAATTTTTGGTCAACTTCAAAAATTAGTAATTGAAATAGTGTAGGAAAAATGAAAAAATAAGAACTTTGGATAGATTATGGTCATTTATGATAATATTTAAAAGATGACCTGATTTTGATGTATTGTTGATTTTCTATAGATATTTGAAACTAGTTTTACTTACTATGGCTAATTTGATGTATTTGATAAGATTTCATGCTCTGAATGCTTAAAATTATATTTAATATATTAAAATAATTTCTTTCCTAATTGGGGTTTAAATAGTAATTGTGAGCATAAAGGGTAAGCGTGTCATTTTGGCACTTAGGATTAATTTAGTAAGAGCGTTATTATGTATCCCTGCCTTTTTTTAAATAGATAAAGGAAAAATTGAACAAATATTCAAAATTTGAACAGATAGGGTAAAAAATTCAACAGATAGTAATTGTGAGCATAAAGGGTAAGCGTGTCATTTTGGCACTTAGGATTAATTTAGTAAGAGCGTTATTATGTATCCCTGCCTTTTTTTAAATGGATAAAGGAAAAATTGAACAAATATTCAAAATTTGAACAGATAGGGTAAAAAATTCAACAGATAGGGTAAAAAAATTCAACAGATAGGGAAAAAATTCAACATAAAGAAAATAATTTGAAAAGATAGATAGTATAAATTTGAATAGATAGTCAAAAAAAGTTAACAAATAAAAAAAGTCAACAGATAAATTAAAGGGTAAAATTTGAAACAAAATATCTTTCAAAACAATAAAAAGAATTTCTTACCAAACTAACTCACAAAGCGTAGATCTCTCACCATTAAAAAATATCGACTGAATCTAATACCTTATACTCTCCTTAGGTTAGACATTTCAACAATTTACTCATAAAACTTTTCTGGTTAATTAATTCTTTCAAGAAGCCGTTGAATCTCATTTATGAGGGTTAATTACACTTTTCACTTTGATCCAAAATTTATTTAATTCTCAATGTTTTAATTTGAACAATTGATCCCTACACTTTGAGTTCAGTTTCAATTTAGTTTTTTCGTCTAAATTTTGTTAATTTTATCTATGTGTACACTTTAAAAAATTGACAAATATGTTAAAATTATTAATTTTAACCTCCAATTGGACAGAAAAATCAAATTAAAACTAGATTTAAAGTGGTAAAACCAAATTGTTCAATTTAAAACTGTTAGGTTTTTATTCTTGGCAATCCCGTTTGACAAAACTCCTTTCAATTGTAATTATATTCGATCTTTTATTTCAGTGAGGTTTTGAGTTTTAGATGCGAATTCAATCCGAATTGTGCCTTGTAGAAAGATGTTTCAGAAGTTAGTTCTTTCTTATTTGCCACTTCACTGACTATGTGAGGGATTGAGCTGCCCGGTCAGCTCGTGGAGCTCCAGGGGTCAGAGCCCCTTGGCGGGTCCGAGGCAACGCCCAGGCGAGGTCGAGAGACAGCGCCCCCGAAGCAAAATGTCAAAATGCATTCAAAGTTGTTTGTCCACTCGAACGGCCATTTGTGCATTTGAGCGGAGAACGTTTGGTTCCAAAAGTTTGACCTGTCTGCAAAAGTACTGAAAGTTGGGATTTTACACTCAAGCGAACTTTCTTGCACTCGAGCGAGGTCCGCTCGAGCGGCCATTCTTGCGCTCGAGCGGAGATCGCAGATCTGTTTTCTATAAATATGCAATTCAGTCAGATTTTGGGGTTACGGCTTCCAGATCTTCTTCTTGGATATTAGGGTTTATATCTGGAGCTTCTTTGCTAGTTTCTTTGATGTTCGTTTGAGTTTAAGTCTAGTTTGAAAAGTATACGTCAAAGGATTGTTTGCTTCGTTCAATACAAAAGAGAGTGTTGTTCTTTGGTGGATTTTATGGAATTTGGACCTGAAGCTTTGGTGGATGCCGGAGTGGTTCATCGCCATAGATTCGACATCGGCGTTGTGGATTCAATGTTGTACAAGACAATTTTGTGGTGAAGACGGGGCTAGAAGAGGCATATAAGGTTCGGTTCGATTCGGGCGTGGATTCGTTAAGTAATTGAGAGTATACTTGTATAATTTATTAATGTCTGCTTAGTGAATTATTTTATGACTTTTGCCAGTAATTTTTTTATCACAATTGGAGGCGCTCCAATTGTGATTTTTTTTACGTAAAATCGTTGTGTCGATTTGTCTTTATTGTTTAATTGGAATTGTTATTTACTACTTAAAATTGATACATAATCATAAATCAATATTTAGAAGATTTCTAAATTTTTCAAAAACTATCGGGACTAAATTAAAATTTTGATCAAATTATAAGGATAAAAAATATAATAAACCCATTTGTAATGACAAAGTGAAAAAATCAATTAAAAAAGAAATATTTTATTTAGTCAAACTAGGCTAAACAAAATCGTACCCTTTCAAGTTTTTTATTTTTATTTTTTTATCTCGAAAAATCACCTTCAAGTAGACTACGTGGTTGATTCAGATCAAACAAGAAGAGACAGAATTCAGTTTAAATAAATAGTTCAATATTATTTTTATTTTTGTTTCTTATCTTCAATTTTAACCTCTCTGGGCCACGGGTTAGGAACACTTTGAAATATACGTGGACAGTTCACAACCCTAAAAGATTTTGGTCTGTTTCATTGCACAAAGTCAGGTTTATAGGTACAGCCTATTATGTATTCTTCATGGTCTCTTAATTTGATATATATATATATATATATACGTGCTATATATTTTTCATAGCCTCTTAGTTTGAGATACATATATATATATATATTTATATACATATTATATATGTATAAAAATATAATTTGATATGTAGTAATCTATGAATACATATCATACCATTAAATGTGTGACTTTATTGTAAAATTTATACTCATTTTAACCATAGAAAACGTAAAAAAAAAAAAAAATTCCAAATTTGCATTAAAAAATTTCTTTTGTAGAATTAATTTTTTATAATGTTATGAAGCAAATTGTGTAAATCATAAATTTAAACATAAATTTACAATTTTATAAATATGTAAATAAACTTAAACATATATTCACAATTTTTTTAATGCAACTTTGTAAAATTTGGGCTTTTTCACAAAATTTCGTTTTCCGAATTTTTTATATAAATTCATGTTTTCCGGAATTTGTAAATATGTACGTTTTCAATAAATTTGTAAATAAATTTGCAAAAATTGCTATTTTTTTAATACCAATTTAGAAAAATAATCTACATTTTCTGTGATTGAAATGCGTAGAAATTTTACGATAAAATAACACAGTTATGATAGGATATGTACTCATAACAAATTATATTTTACTAATACATATATAGCATGGACACATATATATACAACAAAGATGAGAATATTTTTTGATGTGATAATTTTTTTTTTAAATTGCCTCTCTCCCTAAATTAGAGGAAAATTTAAAATTATAATGATATATTTTTTAAAAAAACTAAACAATAACTTTTTTTCAAAATAGAGTTTCCAAATCACTTTTTAAAAAAAATTTCCAAAAAAAATATCCTTTTTACTTTACTTATCTTTTTACAGTGATGTCAGAGACTTCTAATTTATAGGCTCTAAACACACCTCAAATGAGATGGAAAAGGAAAGAAAAAAAAAATGTCTAAGACCCCTTTTTTTTTCCACCCCTTTGACCCCCTCTCTCTCATTGGTTAGATTTTCTTTTTCTTTTTTTTTTTATTTTCCTTATTCTTCAATCACCACCTGCCACATGTGTGTGGGGGTGGTTGGGATGGTGATTGGAGGGGTCTTCATCACTCACAGTAATAATAAGTGGGATCCACTGACACATCACTAATGGAGGTACCAAACATTTTTTATCTTTTTATAGTCGGTTGGTTCCTATTTCTTTCCCGTACAATTGCCACCAAGAAGGGAAAGACAGAGGCAACAAACGTCATGTCTTTTTCGGATAAAGACTTAGAACGGATATATTGCCCTCACAATGATGCCCTGGTCATCACTCTCCGAGTCAAGGATTTTGACGTCAAGTGGATTCTGATTGACCAGGGTAGTTCATGTGAAATCATGTACTACGAAACATTTAAGCAACTAAAACTACAAGACAAAGACTTGGTGCCTGCTGTATCACCCCTAATTGGATTCAACTCTATGCCAGAATGGCCCGTTGGCAAAATAATTCTTCTAGTTAGAGCAGGAAGCATGACGAAACAAGTGGAGTTCTGGGTATTAAAGGTCCCCTCCACTTACAACATCATATTGGGCAAAACATGGCTGCATGCCATGCGATCGGTGGCATCATCTTACCACCAAGTAATGCGGTTCCCCAACGACACCGGTGTAATTATAATTGAAGAAGTCTATGGAGATTAGATCATGTCAAAGCAATGTTTCGTCACGGTGAATGGCAGCCGCGCTGCCAAAGGATACGTTCATTCGGTGGAGGAACCTGAGAGTAATGAGCTATTCGCAGATGTCGGCAAAGCGGCGGATCAGAAAGCAGTGGAGGACTTGGTAGAGGTAAAAATAGATGAAAAGAACCCGGATAAGTTCTTTTTGCTCGGTTCGTCGCTATCCAGCACTGAGAGATTAGAGGTCTTGGAATTCTTAACCTCTAACATCGAAGTGTTCGCCTGGACACCGTACGACATGCCAGGCATCGATCCAAACTTCATCTGTCACCAACTCAATGTCCACCCATCCACCAGACCAGTCATTTAGCACACTCGTAGATCGACACTTCACCATGCCGAAATAGTGGCAGAAGAAGTAGGTAACCTGCTAGAGGCAGGAGCAATTAGAGAGGTGCACTACCCAAAATGGATCTCCAACACGGTCGTAGTGCCAAAAAAGAATGGCAAATGGTGTGTCTGTGTCGACTACAAAACAGTCAACAAGGCGTGCCCAAAAGATAGCTTTCCTCTACCACGGATAGATCAACTGGTAGACTTAACGGCGGGGCACAACCGACTTAGCTTTCTGGATGCATACAGAGGCTACCACCAAATCGCCATGCATGAACCAGACCAGGAGGTCACATCCTTTACAACTTCGAGAGGACTATACTGTTACAAGGTCATGCCCTTTGGCCTGAAGAACGCAGGGGCAACATTCCAACGAATGGTCACCAAGATGTTTGAACCATTGTTAGGCAGAACAATGGAGGCTTACATCGACGACATGGTGGTCAAAAGCAAGGATGAAAATGACCATCTAAAGGACCTAGGAGAAATGTTTGATATCCTGAAGAAGCACAAGTTGCGCCTCAACGCATCTAAGTGTGCATTCGGTGTAGGATCTGTAAAATTCTTAGGCTTCCTTGTGACCAACCGAGGTATAGAAGCGGACCCCTCTCAGATCAAAGCAATTCAGGAGTTGGAGAGACCAAACTCAGTAAAAGAAGTACAGCATCTCACTGGCATGGCGGCTGCACTCAACCGATTCATCAGCCGATCGTCAGACAGACTACAACCATTCTTTCAAGCTTTAAAAACCAAGTTCGAATGGGACGAAGAATGCGACCAAGCACTAGAAAGCCTGAAAGAATACATGTCCTCCCTACCATTACTGGTCACCCCAATACCAGGAGAAGAACTCTTCCTATACCTTGCAGTCTCTCAGCACGCAATTAGCGCAGTGTTGGTCCGTGAAGAAGGAATTCAACATCTGCCCATCTATTATGTCAGCAAGACATTGCTGGGAGCCGAAACAAGGTATTTGCCACTGGAGAAACTGGCATTAGCCTTGATGATGGCCTCCAGGAAATTGGCACACTACTTTCACGCCCACACCATAATCGTCCTCACAGCTTTCCCACTAAAAGCTTTGTTTGAGAGGGCGAACTTTTCTGGGCAAATTTTGAAGTGGGCAGTAGAGTTGGGACAATACGACATCAAGTTCCAACCCAGGACCGCAGTAAAGGCCCAATCTTTGGCAGACTTCATCACAGAGTTTACTCCTGAAAGTCATCATATCTGCCCAGTGGACCTAACTGACACAACCGAACTAGGGATGGAAGATGACGCCGGAATAGCGCAATCCCTAGCAGAAGGTACTCAGTCAGACTGCAAGGCAGACCAGACTAAAGACAGCAAGGAAGAAACAAACCAAGCTTCAACAAACCAAGACTCACCAACAAATAAAGACTTTGTTCAATCAGATAGCGAGGGCCAGACAGCAAGCATGGACCTTGAAGAAAACACCAGCAACGTTCTTGACCCCACGACATCATCCGACCCCTCCACCTGCTGGAAGTTGTTCGTTGGTGAGATGTGGAAGCTCTTTGTGGATGGAGCATCCAACCGGCATGGTGTAGGCCTTGGCATAGTCATCATCTCACCAGACGGCTTGGTTGTAGAGCAAGCAATCAACCTTGGATTCCCAGCATCAAACAACGAAGCAGAATATGAAGCACTTCTAGCAGGACTCAAATCAGCATACCATATGAAGGCTACCGAATTAATGGTTTACAGCGACTCACAGCTGGTGGTAAACCAAATTTCTGGCGACTATGAAGCAAAGGATGATAGAATGGCCAAGTACCAAGAATTGGTCAGAACAGAGATCAAGAAGTTTGAAGTAATAAGGATAGAGCAAATCGGCAGGGAGGAAAATAGTAGAGCAGACGAATTAGCAGGCTTCGCCTCAATGGCAGGCACCTCCATCCCTCATCCACTACTGATCGACTACCTACCAAGACCAAGCATTGAGGACCCTGAAGCAGAAGAGGTATGTTGCACAGAACTAGGCCCCTCATGGATGGATCCCATCATACTATTCTTAAAAGATGGCGTCCTACCGGAAGAAAAGAAAGAAGCCAACAAAATTAGAGCAAAGTCACAGCGATTTTGGCTCTCCCCATCTTTGGCATTATACAAAAAGTCGTTCTCAGGACCCTATCTAAAGTGTGTCCACCCCAGCAAAGTGGAAGCATTCTTGTACGAGATACACGAAGGGGTGTGCGGAAGCCATCAAGGAGGAAGATCACTAGCTTACAGGGCCATTTTATAGGGCCATTTCACAAGGATGCTGGTGGCCATACATGCAGGCAGATTCGGAGAAATATGTGAAGAGGTGCGAGAAATGCCAGAAATTCGCACATCAAATACATCAACCAGCTAGAGAACTCCTTCCATTGACTAGCCTATGGCCTTTCGCAATGTGGGGCTTGGACATAGTAGGACCACTTCCAACAGCACCCGGTAACAGAAAGTTCTTTCTCGCAGCAACAGACTACTTCACAAAGTGGGTGGAAGCGGAAGCATTGGCATCGATCAAGGAAAGAGATGTGAAGAAATTCGTCTGGCAAAACATCATCACTCGGTTTGGCATACCAAAATCCCTTATCTCAGACAATGGCACTTAGTTCGACGGCAGAATCTTCAGAGGCTTTTGTGAAGAATACAAAATAGAGTTCTATAATTCTATACCGGCATATCCCCAAGCAAATGGACAGGCAGAAGCTTCAAACAAAGTAGTCTTGGATGGGTTGAAGAAAAGGTTGGAAAAAGCCAAAGGCAAATGGGCGGAAGAACTTCCTCATGTATTATGGGCTTACCGCACCACACCGCAACGATCAACAGGAGAAACACCATTCTCCTTAGCCTATGGAATGGAAGCAGTAATCCCACTGGAAATTGGCCTCCCCACAATTCAAAGCGAAAATTTTGACCCCGACTTAAATGGAGAGGCCATATCATTTGAGCTCGACCTCGCCGAAGAAAGAAGAGAAAAAGCACTAGTCCACATTGCCTCGTATCAACAAGAGTTATCCAGGAAATACAACAAAATGGTGCATCCAAGACAATTCAAGATCGGAGATTGGGTACTACGCAAAGTGATGGGAAACACCTTAATACCAAGAGATGGCAAGCTAGGACCAAACTGGGAAGGTCCTTACAAAGTGGTTGGGTTAGCAGGCAAAGGGGCATACCACTTAGAAGACAAGGACGGAAAAGCAATCCCTAGGCCATGGAACACGGCCAATCTCAAGTTATTTTACTTTTAGCTTTTCCTAGGGATGGAAGTTGACGCCGGAATAGC
>NW_021026285.1:300909-325401 GCF_004153795.1 Camellia sinensis | reverse complement strand
GGGCTGTCCCCTGCCCAAACTCTGACTCTGGGGTCTAGCTGAAGAAGAAGCAGCTTTCTGACCCCCACCCTTCTGCGGGCAAACTGAAACCTTGTGACCCAGCTGGCCACACTTGTAACAGGCAAACTCCCCCTGATTGCCTCTCCCCGAGCCTGCACTCGGCACTGGAAAGGTCGATCTAGAAACTGCACCTTGAGGCTGCTGAGGGTTATAACCCCTCTGCCTCCTGCCATCACCCTGACCATCCTGGCTCCTCTTGGAGCCCTTGTGCTCTTCCTCCTCTTCCTGCATCATAATCTCCATATGAGCAGCAGCATCTACCAGGTGTCTATACTCTCGGATGTAAGACCCGCCAACTCTCAACTTGAGGCCCCGACTCAACTTCCTCTCAAACTCATAGCAACGGCGTTCCTCAGACGCCACCAGTTCAGGTGCAAACCTGGACAGACTGGTAAAAGTAGCCTCAAACTCGGCCACTGACAAGCCCTGCTGTTTAAGCCGGCTAATCTGATCCCTCAGCTTCTCCCTAGCTGCTGCAGACAAAAACCTCTCCTGAAAAGCATTCACAAACGCTTCCCATGTACCACCAACACGAGCCTTCTCGTACTTCCACCATTGACCCGCATCTCCCTTCAGTTGGAAGGATGCCAAGGTCACTTTCAGTGCTCCGTCCTCGATGCCAAGCATCTCGAACGTCTTACTCATTTGCTCTAGCCACTCATCTGCCTTCAGTGGCTCCTTCGGATCCCCGATAAACTCATCCGGATTAGACCGGAAAAACTCCCTCTTCAAGAAAGAAGGCCCTGCCTCAGTTGCCTGATTCCCAGCTCTAAGAATACCCAAAGCTCCTGCTATCTCTCTGGCCAAGGCACCTATAGCCTGTTGACCCGCTGGCTCGGCCACATTGGCCTGGCCAACTCCCTCCTGCACTGCCGGAACCTCCTCCGGTAATGGTACTTCCTGCCTCACAGGCCTACCACACCTAGCACCTCTTCCTCGTCCTGACATCCTAATAAAGGTAATACAAAACGTTAGCACATTCACAAATGTGCCGAAACTAAACACTCACGTCCTAATGCATGGACAACTGTAATTCACTCCACATAAGCACATAAACACATAAGCACTTACGAATTTCATTTCCAGATAATGATAGTCCCGAGGCGTTACTAGAGTTCCGGATAGAAACAGTATTGATCAAGTGCTTTTCCAACAAGACTCCCAGAAACCCAAGCATCCAATCAACATCCTAGAAATCAAATCCCATACCCAAATAAACACATAAGCATGTTATCAATTAAACACATAGCATATGACACTACATCTAAGTCTCTATCAAGCGAGACAAACCCATTGTGATACTAATCACTTCCACGTACCCAAAGGTTTCGAACCGGTACGCTTTGATACCAAGTTTGTAAGCTCCATCAAAATAATAACATTAAACCCTCAATTGAGACATTCCTTGACATGCCAAATATCCACATTCTCTATTAATCAGAGTTTTCATACATAGTTGATTAACATGTAACTCAAAACATCCTTACGGGCTTACAGTCTTCCAAGTTAACACTTGGTTACAACAAAAGATTGCTAACTTCGCTCACACATGAAGCCTGTGGCTTGATATATACATGTTAATACCATCCAAAAGAACTAAACAGCAAAAATCAGCTCGTATCTAGGCCTTCCAAAACCGCTATGTCCTTCATATTTATATTTTACCTGTACCTGAAAATGATATTCCCATATAGGGTGAGCCACAGCCCAGTAGAAATACACTAAACCAACCATGAACAATGACTAAAAGATTAGCAATTGATAGATGGTCAACACTGATTCATCCACATAAATCACATTTTATGTCTTACGACTTATGAGTCCAAGTTACTTTTCATTTTCCCTTTTTCAACAGATAAGCATATTAGCTCTATCCTCATCTCAACAGATATGTATAAAAACTATATCCCACATTCACAGATAAGCATATAAGCTATATCCACATTCTCAACAGATTTGTATAACCACTATATCCCACATTCACAGATAAGCATATAAGTTGTATCTACACTTCACAAAGATAAGCATATGAGCTCTATCTTCACTTCTCTAGACAAGCATATGAGAATAGTATGTTAAATAACATCGAAACATGAAAACAATACATGCAAGATATGCTTGGAGTCGAAGGCATCGAAACTAACAAAGAGCATAACACTATAGGCATACAATACTAAGCCTAAATGACCAAACCAACCCCGGAAAGAGGTTAAACATGCCAAAATAGTGGCCTATAATGTATTCTATCAATCGTCAAATTCCATGACACATTCTATTGATTAGTTTCCGTTTGCCTAATTGTCATGCATTGTCTACGACAATCACGACTATCCTCCACCGATAGCCCAAAGCAGTTATCTCTAAACAGAAAATAAATGCACAATGGATATTCAATCAACATTTCATTTCGGTGGGTGATAATTAATTCAACTACACCCTTTAACCCCATACATTCCCAATCTCAACAACTTCATTTCATAACCTCATTTCTCACGATTAATTAACCCAATTAATCACACAATGTAATTAGGGCATTTTCCGTAATTAACATTACAACCCTTAAGGTCCCATTTTCATCAATGATTCAACATTTACTCCATTTTTCTATGCCAAACATGCATCTAGGTTTATTATAAATAAAACCTCAACTTTTGTAGAATAACACAAAAGCCCCAAATTTTCACAAAATTACCAAACCAACACCAACATCTCAAAATGCCAAAATTTAAAGACAAAATCCATAGAGAGGAGTAGGATATCCCTACCTCAAATCCGGAGTCCCAAGAGAGAAGATGACAAAACCCAACGTGCTCCAAAAACCAAAATTTTCAGATTAAAATGTAGCCCTCGACGATCAACAACTTTTTTGTAAAGGCCAAAGGTGAGCAAATCACTCCTACTAGATCAAAACCTAGAGAGAAGGTAGAGTTCTAGAGTGAGAGGCTCAACAATGGTGTTTTTGGAAAAGTATGAGAGAGAAGAGAAAGTGAAAAAATGATTTGAAAAGTCAAAACTCGGAACTTAAACCCAGTCGCCCCACTCGAGCGTCAAACACCCCGCTCGAGCGTCACTCACAGACTCCCGCTCGAGCGTCTACCATCTTGCTCGAGCGGCGGATGCACACTCCCAGAACTTTTACAGAACCAGGTCTCCGCTCGAGCTTCCAACTCCCCGCTCGAGCGGCACTCACACAACCCCGCTCGAGCGGCCAATCCCACGCTCGAGCATCCAACACTGCACAGGAAATACTGGATGGGTGCAATTCCCGCTCGAGCGCCAAAACCCCCGCTCGAGCGGACAGGTCAAAATCTGGGCAACTAGTTTTGGTTTCTAAACTCAACCAACCTGTAACAAACCTGCCCAACACATCCCATAACTCAACTACAAAGTGAAAAGGATGTAAACAAGATAATAATCAACTACCAACCTCCACGGACACATGTCCGGATCACTGTACAACAAGGGTAAACCCGGGATCGCTATAGGAATTCTTCGGGCAATGTGATCTCATTATTAATTTTTTGAAGTTGGATCCATTGCTTTTCCTTGATATAGATTTGTCAAAAGTCAACTCCTACTTGTGTAACAATTGACATTGTTAAACAAATAAATGTATCATTATCACATTAATTGCCTTTAAAAATTAAAATAGAATATCCAGGAAGTTTTGTGATGTTCACTTGTTATGAGAATGAACAAGTTTTAGATTATTCTTTGCTTACTGTATTTCCATTCCATTGGTGGTCAACAACCATAGTCATAGCACAAGCACAAATAATCTTTACCACATGCTGCAAGGTAATTTACTTTTATGTGCTGTGATGTTCTTTGATGAGACTAGAAAAAGACAAACTAAATTACCATGAAGATGTTTGTTTGTATATCTAAGAACTGCAGAACTATTTGGCCAATGAATCAATTGGTCAGGTGAACTAAATCTTAATTGATCTGCAGTCCACGTTGGTGTTGGTGGACAAGTACAAGAAGCACTCTCCCGTGGACTTTGATGTCAAATTTATGTAAAGCTGCACTTGGAAGGAAACTTTGATCACTGTTCCATATGGTTGAAATCACGGTTGCTTTGAATAAGGTGAACTTGTAGTTCTAGGATTTAAGAAGGTTAGGGAAAGTTTGGAGGTTTTTGCACACAGAAACGAGTTGGAATTAACTTGATTTTTAGATTTATAAGTTGTAGAAATTTAAAAATGTAATAAAATTTATAGGCAGCAATCATTTTGTCATATGTAGATGCTGTAAATTATAGTCCATGAAAATTAATTAAAACATACTTGACCAAACAAGGTTCCAAGGGTTGCTTCGTTTAAAATTCTAAAGTTGTCTCCTCTCTTTTGATTGTGTTCCGCATCTGTTTCTTAACTGGTATGTAGATGCTATAAATTATTGTCTTAGGAGCCTTAGCATAATCATGTGAAAGAAGACAGTAGTTGAAGAGGATTTTCTCAAGGGTATGAGGTGGACAGCTAAAGTTTGATTTTGCATCTTAAGGGAGGATATTCCCTTGGATTTTAGGTGGATAGTTAAAGTTTGATTTTCACCTTAAGTGCTTTAAATAATGATAAAAGCAGCAAATTTAAAGAGAATTTATACTTGCCAGAAAACAAGAAAATTTATGTTGAATAGTGACAGAATGACCTAAATGCCATAGAGCAAATGTTGGAAAGCCAAGAAACATTGGTGTTAGATGAGATATAATGAAATGAGTTGTAGCCGAAAGAGAATAAAAAATGGAAAAGAGTGAAAGGGATTTATGAGGATATTTGGTTGAATGAGCATAAAAATTTGGAAAGACTAGAATCAACATGGGTACTTCTATAAAAATATTGGAGTAGCTTAATGGGTGATACATTGATTGAAATAATTCATGCATGATCATGCCCTATAGAAACTTTGATTATTGAACATGATTGATCATGTGACTTTCTAAGTAACTGCTACGAGAAAAGGACACAGTTGGGACCAATATATTCTTTTTAGACAATGAAAGCTTCAATGTGTGAATAATAGACTACTATTGTCTTACTACCATGCTTTAAATAATGTTATTAGATCTTTTATAGAGTCGTTATTAGTTCTAAAATATTTTAGTTGGTTAAAAATTTTTAATTTCCAAATTTTGAAGTCATTGTTTTTTTGTAGAATTTGGAGAATGTAGCATCCTATGGATTTGCAGATAATCTTCAGTTTTTAGTGGAGAGTTGAGTTATGAGGATTTGAGGTTGTGGTTGTATGAATTTCCTAAACGTTGTGACAAGGGCGAGACACTTCTTCCCCCCTTCTTCTCCTCCTGTGTCTGAATTACCCCAATTACTATTTGAGGGTTATTGTTCATAATGCCCTCAAATTGCACATTTTAGCCCCAAAAGCCTACCAAACTAAGTTTAAATTAACCTTAACCCTTTCTCCTATGTATTGATTTTCAATCTAACCATTAATACCCAAAAATTATTTGTTTTCTAGATTTCAAATAGTCTAATTCATTTGAGAAATAGAGGTCTTTTTAATTTGGGGTTTAGAAAAAGCAGGTCCTAACTCAAACCAACGCAGATCCATTCGAATAGTATAATATTACTAAATGGAAGATACATACCTTTTGCTCTTGCTACAATATATTTGCATCATATAGGGCACCTGTGTGTATAATTGAGAATTATGCTGAATGCCAATTGTTTTGATTGGTGCAGTGCAACATCTAACGGCATACTAGATCGAGCTATTGATTCAGAAGATTCTTAGCATAAGGACTTCCTCAGGCTGGTAAGGATGCACAGAGCTTGTATGTACAAAAAATATTGTGGACAATTCACAAATTTTTTTCTGAATCTTGGTGCTCATGAGTCATGTTGAATTATGCTGAATGCCAATTGTTTTGATTGGTGCAGTGCAACATCTAACAGCATACTAGATCGAGCTATTGATTCAGAAGATTCTCAGCATAAGGACTTCCTCAGGCTGGTAAGGATGCACAGAGCTTGTATGTACAAAAAATATTGTGGACAAGTCACAAATTTTTTTCTCAATCTTGGTGCTCATGAGTCATGTTGTCTTACAGGAGCACGTTGAAGGGTATCATGAATTGTCAGCAAAAACCAAAATTTTCTTCTCCACTGCTGTTGCAAAATGGGATGTTGATTTCTATGTCAAAGTGGATGATGATGTCCGTGTCAATTTGGGTATACACTATCTTTTTTCATTTTCTTTTCTTGTTATATTCTTTCTTCATTTTTTTCCCAATTTTGGGTAGCTTTTGTCAATTTTGAATTTGTTGAGTGATGCAGAGTGCATAAAACTGTTATGACCCTACCACTATTAAATATTTTCCAAACAAAATTCATAAGTTTGCAAGCTTTGAAGAAGAGATTTCCTCTTAAGATGGATTTATTTTTCTGCAGGTTGTTGAGTTTGTCATGGCTTTGCAGGAAGCTGGGTGCTTTTCTGTTGTTCTGGAATGTGTGCTTGCACCTATTGCTGTTGCTGCAACATTTGCTCTTCAAATCCTTACAATTGGTATTGGGGTAGGGCCTTTTTGCATTGGCCAAGTTAATTGATTCTTTAGCTCTCTCTACTGCTCCTAATAATGAATTAGACTTGACTGGCTTGTGTTGTGTATAATCTTTTTGCTTTCATTTATACATATAATTTGCTATCTGATCTTGTAATTTGTTTTTCAAGTATTAAAGTGGGCATTTTAGTGATATCATGTGTTCAGATATTCAGTTTACTCATGTAATGAACTTTGAATTTTCTTTTCTTCTTCTTCTTCTTCTTCTTCTTCTTCTTCTTCTTCTTCTTCTTCTTCTTCTTCTTCTTCTTCTTCATCTTCTTCTTCTTCTTCTCTCTCTCTCTCTCTCTCTCTCTCTCAGATACATATATATATTAAAAATAACCTTTTTACGACATACAAAATTATGCTGTGAAAAGTGTAATAATTTATGACATGCAAAGAAAATGTTGTAAAAGATTATATATGGCATACAAAGTATGCCAGAAATATACTAAAAATAACCTTTTACGACATACAAAATTATGCCGTGAAAAGTGTAATGATTTATGACATGCAAGAAAATGTCGTAAAAGATTATATACGACATACATGGTATGTCATAAATATATTAAAACTAATCTTCTATGGCATGCAAAATTATGCCATGGAAAGTATGATGATTTATGGCATGACAAAAATGTTGTAAAAAATTATATACGACATACAAAGTATGTTATTAATGTTTAATTTATTACTTTTTAGAACTTTACTTGCATACCGTAAATGACACTCAACTTTCCACGACATGTCATATAACAGCATTTGTGTGCATGCCGTGAAAGAGTTTTACAGCATGCATTTCAAGCCGTAAAAATTCAATTTTGTTGTAGTGCAAACAATCCTTTTCCTTAATTTTCCATCCTCTCCACCAATCACTCAGCGACTTAATTGAGATAGGAGTCACCCATGACAAACCCCATCATCTTAGGATAGATGCCCAAACTTTCCAAACAGCATGGCAATCAATTAGGGGATGGTTTGATGTTTCAGGCTTATCATTACAGAAAAGACATAACCCAGAATTAGAAACTATAGAAACACCAATCCTTAGGAGCCATTAACTCTTCAAAGCCAAGCTAGCCATCCAAAATATTGGACTTTAAAGAGGGAAACACTTGACCACCAATCAATTTAGCTAGGGAATAAAGGGACTGAATTGAAAATTTTCCTGAGGGTTCTGCCATCCAGCGCGTCAAGTCCTTTTTTTTTTTATATTATCAGTTGAGAGAGGGTTCTGCCATCCCGCGCTTCAAGTCCTGTTTTTTTATTATTATCGGTTGAGAGAAGTTGGATAGAAGGCTATAAAAGACACCATCTTTTCCTTTTTTTGCTCGTTCAAAGACACCATTTTTGGGGGGGTCTAAGTTAATGACACAATAGCAATTTAATTGAAAATGGCTCAAAAGAAGATGCTAGGTTGAACTAGTGTGTACTAGTCTTTGTAAAGTAATTAGATATATATATATATATATATAATTTGTATAGCATTATTCAACTGCTAAGCTTAAGATTGATTGTAGGGTGGAGATAAAACTTGACACAAAATTTAATAGCGAAACAGGAGGGATGATACCTCTCCTTCTCCACCAGAGAGAGAGAGAGAGAGTCCCAAGATTGTCTCTATTTGCCTATTGATGTGTCTTTCTTGGTATAGTGTTATTTCTGATCATTCATTTTCCTAGTGCATTGGTTTAGATGATTTTTATTGAGGCATACACTTGTACTGTGGCTGCAGCCCTTGGATGAGTTGCTTGGGCTTTAATAGCGGTGGCTGCAGCTGGTGCTGCAGCTGTATTTTCTGCTGGTGCTTCAGCAGTGATTGTTGTGTTTTCATGACACTTAGACACACACTTGGATGCATAGACTGGATACTCTTATTAGTTTTGTTAATATAAATTTTATTGGTGGCACTGACTAACAATTGCAGACACAAATGAAGGAGCTCGGAGCATAATCCAGTGCTACAAATGAGGAGATCTTCAAACAGGTTCTAGGGCTTGATCGACCTGGTCGTGTTCGAACATATGGATTGGGTCCTTCTCTGACAAATGTCTTTGGAGGTGGATTTAGGCAATCACAAGAGTAGGCTTATCTCATCTAGACGCAAGTCCACGAGCAACTTAACCAACATAAAGTACAAATAGAGATGCAAGTGAAGGAGATGATGGATGCTATGTTTAGTCAGATACAAGGTACAATCCAAGATCAACAAGGACGAATAGAGTAGTTGGAGTCTCAACAGGCCATGGATGGGCCTGTTGCACCAACTACTACACATGTGCATTCACAACAACAATCCCATGCATACCTCATCATTTAATTGCCATCATTCATCCGAGGAAGTGAGTAAATAGTTAATCATGAAATTTTCAATGTGGTATTTTATTCATGTTATTTGTTCTTGTCAATGCAGGTTCAAATATCAGAGGACGAAGAAGAAGAAGAAGTAGATAAGACAAACTCAATGTCGGAGGGACTCTTTTTTATAGTAAGTTTGCTTATATGTCTACTTGGCTATTTATTTACTAATGTTGATACTAATATCTTATATATAATTGCATAAGGCTTAGTTGCTAGAATTATGGTTTAAAAGTAGCACCGGTACTGATCATAGGGTTCTTACTGTTTGCTAGTTTAAAAGTAGTAACTCAAGAACATTACTTCAGGTTTCATTTTTATCTATTATCAGTTTAGTTCAATAATATTTTTCCCTTCTTGATTTGGACACCTATAGGCTATAGGTATATTAGTCACATAGATAGGGTGAGTAATCTTAACTATGTAGATGAAGGTCTCTGGATGTCGAAAATCTAAATTCTCCAAAGGCTTGTTTTTGTAGTCATTTTTTTGGAGTAACTGTCTAGGTATCATGAATTCTCTTGCTGGAACCTTATTTAATTTCTAGTGTTCATGTAACATAGCCCATCTTTACCTCAAGTATATGCAATATCAATAGGTTAATCACGGTTATGATGCTTCATACCTTAACATAAAGGTTAAATTCATAAACAACAAGTAGAAAGGTGAATATGTGAGCTAATCACATCACACAAGCATAGTTAACCTAGAACGTCATATCCTAAAGTAATGACGAGGAATAATTGGAAACTTTGATCATAAATATAAAGATTGGAGATTGAAAGCCTATTTTCAACCTAGGACATATAGGAACAATGAAATTTGGGGATGCTGCACAATTTTTTAAGTTTCTAAACCAGGTAACTTCAGATTTTTTTATGGATCCAAATCCTAGGGTTTGGATTGTTCATTATTGAAAGCTGTATATTTATTGAATTGGGTTAGTAGAATTAGTAGTTTTTTCATATCAGAGAGGTTAGGTAATTTTTTTTTTTTTTTTGGTGACTTCAAATTTTATTCCATACAAAACACAAAGAAAACAAGAAACAAGGACCTACCCCTGCACACTAGAAACAAAAAAACACAGATCAACACCAAAACAAAACAAGAAAACAAAAAAAAAGCTAGAAAATTTATTTATCAGGTATGTAGAATGGAACAAGGAAGCCCCCAGTCCATACAGATTTGCCAATTTTGCAAAGAATTCTTAACTCTCTTGAAAGAACAAGCTCTAGCTCTAACTTCCTTAACTATTCTAGCCACTATCACTTGCTTGTGACTAACACACTGAATAAAAATTCTCCTGTTCCTCTCCAATCATACATGATATAAAGTGCAAGCCAAGGAAAGTTTGAACATAGTATTTCTCAGTAAAAGGACAAGAGCAGAACAAATGCTCATGAGATTCGTTTACAGATCAACGCAAACTACATGCAGGATCCACCTCCATTCCCTAATGCAATAATCCATCATTGGTAGCTAATTTTTGTAAACAAATCGGCCAATGCACAAAAGCCCATTTAGACACATTTCCTTTAAACCAAACAATAGAACACCATGGGACCATTGCTCTAGATGGCCTCAAAGCTTCCCAAGTAGATTTAGAGAAGTAGCTACCACTCTTTGAAGGTAACCAAATAGCTTTATCAGATCTGTGCAGATTAGGAATAAGGGTATGAGGTGTTAAAGCAATAACTTGCCGAATTGCTCTATTTCTTAATCTAGGCCAATGCCAGCATCTTACATTCACATAAAGAACTCTACCAATATTCTGCACAATTCTACTTCCAAAATATTGATAAAGAGGCCCCATGGGATGCCAGTTATCAAGCCATAAGAAGGTGGGACTGCCATCGCCTATTCTGTAATGAATAAGAGGCTACCCAATCTCTCTAAAGCTTGAATATCTTCCTTATAGTCCATGAGGAATTATTTGGACATCAATAAACCAAAAGCATTGATCCTTTAAAATATAGGTATGTATCCATTCAACTCAAAGTGAATCTGCCTTCATACTTATATCCCAAAAGTGTTTAATCATATTGACTTTATTCCAAATTTTCAGCGATCTAAAACCTAACCCTCCTCCTTGTTTAGGAACACAAATACTCTCCCACTTAACTTTGGCCCCTCTTTGCTTAAGCTCAGAACCAGACCATAAAAAGGCTCTAATCAAACTTTCCACCTCCTTTAGAGTTCTTTGAGGTAAAATGAAAAGGGAACTCTAATAGATTTATACACTAAACAATACTATTTGAATAAGTTGCATGTTTCCCCCATATGACAAGAGCTTATTTGCCCAAAACTGAATCCTAGAGCGTATTATGTCCTTCAGTTGAAGACAATCCCCATACCTCAATCTTGTGGAAATAAGAGGCACACCCAAGTACTTGACAGTTAATAGACCCTCAAGAATTGGAAGAACAATCAGTAAATCAGCTTTTAAAACAGAAGAAATTCAGCAAAGAAGACAGCACTCTTCTATAGATTAGGTTGAAGTCTAGACCATAAATGGAACTGGTGTAAAATGTCATTTATAATTCTGAATAACTGAATATCCGCCCCACACAGAACAAAAAGATCATCTGCAAAGGCTAAGTGACTGATACCCAAAGATTGGCACTTAGGATGGAAAGGAAACTGACTGTGAATCAAATTATACTTAAGAAGAGCACATAACTAAAAGAAAAGGGTAAGGGGAAATTGGATCCCTTTGCCTTAAACATTTTTCTCCCTTGAATTAACCTTCCAATTCTCTATTCAACACATGGAATAACTAACTGTGGACACACACTGAATAACCTCATAAATAAACCTAATTGGAAACTCCATAGCAGTCATTATTTTGAACAAAAAATCCCACCTTATAGAGAGGTTAGGTTATCATTTATATTTGCTTCTTCTATTCAATTGAACCATCAAATCTATATGTATTATGTTTTGTGGATCCTTTCATGTTTTGGTGTATTGCAAGTATTAGTTATTTGATTCTCCTTTTTGATACTTCCTTATCTACATATCCTCTCTTTATTTCTATCTATTGTAATAATCGTGACTATAATGCTTGTATTTATTGTTATGCGATCGTTACATTGTTTTTATTTTAATTTTAAAATTTTATTTACTGGTGCAGGAAACATTTGAATGAATCTTTGTTAGGGTAAATGAATCTTTGTTAGGGTACTAGTCTATCTCTGAACTTCCACGATGATGGCGAAAAATCAGGCAGTGGTGACATCACTGATGCATTTTGCACTAATAGATGGGAATGTAATTTTTAATGCATCACAATTTTGTTCTACAATTAGGCCCTCTTTTATATTTTTGAAAAGCAAAGTTCTAGGCTTGTTTCTTATTTTTGATTGCACATTTCTAAAGCAAGGATTGAATACACTGTATATTTTTATTTTGATGAAGCAAATAATAAAAACGCCCATCAATTGTAAACAAACAACACAAGAAACAAATTGGCCCTTTTTTTAATCAGCTAAAAGGAAATATATTGATTAATAAAAATGTACAAGTACAGTGAAATTACATCAATAACCTTACTGAGAAGGTACATGCAATTGGCCCTATTATAGCAATAGTTGTGTGTGGTATTTTACTTAGTTATTGCACAGGAATAACGAAGTCATTTCTTATGTTTACCTTTCTTACTGATCATCTGAGGATTTTGTTTTGTAACTATTGACTATCATATATGTTTGGAGGAGTTTAGGAACAGAGAAAGTGTACAAGTGCTCCCATTTGCAAGCGTATTTATGACATTGAATATATCCAAGCCTAGCTAACTTCTAGAGACTCTCGTTGTCCTGACTATTGTTATAACTATTCAACATAGTAATTGGAAAGATGCCCTATGATTTACCTTGAGTAAGAAGCACAACTTAAGGTAAATTAGGTGGCATGTTATAACGGTAGTCAGGGCATTAAGTATCTCTAGTTAGCCAAGTCTGGATACAATCAATATGATAAATATGCCTACAAGTAGGGAGCACTCATACATTGTCTCCTTGGAGGAACTCCTCCAAGCATATGTGACAGTCAGTGATATCAAAACCAACCTCTCCATCAATAGGAACGGTAAGCACATGAAATGACTCCGCTGTCCGTGGATCAAGTCCTTGTGCAATAACTGGTGGTGCTAATCCTAAACCAGCTGCATTCACATGTCTTAACCAAATAATAAAAAAAAACTACAACTAAAATTAAAACAATACATACAATAATTATTATTACAAGAAGACTATTTATTCCTTTTATTTTCCAAAAATCTTTATAATCAAACCAAGAAGGTTTTTGTAGTTTTGGATCTGTACCTTGGGCTGCTACGGACTTGAAACTGATGAAGATGATGATGGCTCAAATAATAACCGTAGAAACTTCGATCTGATTTCAAAAATTGATAAAAAGAAAAAAGAAATGAATAAATAAAATAATAAATTGATAAAAAATAAAAAAATATTTAGTTATAATATAAATAAATAATTAGAGTTATCTTCACAGGTTGTTATCTAACTATAATAGATAACAAGTTATGTCTGTTCATTATATGTTCACATGTGAAAAAGATTGAAAATTTAAGAACACCACACCCATACGCGACTTAATGTAAAATGATAAAATTCCATACGTGACGTAGGTGACGTCCCTCTTACATTTAATTAATTTAGACCACACCCATACCACTCTCTCATTGCCGGCCCCTCTATTGTTAGTTTAGTACACTTCTATTGTTTGGTTCGGTTCGGTTTACGTTTCTAAAAATTTTATGCAATAATAAATATGATATATATTTGATGTTACTAAATAAATTAATAATAATTAGTTTAGTTATGTTGGTTAAAGCTTATCAATTTCACAATGATAGCTAATCTTCAAATCTTATAAGAAACATTTCATATTTTAAATTTTTTATATAAAAAAATAAGAAATAATAAATAAATTTGTTACAGTCTGATTCGGTTCAGAACCATAATCAAAGCCTTGGAAGCAAGAATCGTACCGATTTGAACAGTTCCACAATTTTCAAAACCAGAACCAACTTAACTAAACCGATGATTTAGAGATTGAATTGATTTATCAATTCTACCGATTTTTTTGAACACCTGTAACTAACAACTATTGACCACCATCACTACAACAAATATCAAACCCAAGAAACCCATTACCCCAAGATCGTGAATGCCTCCAAAAACCACCACAAACACACCCAATTGTTGTCAACAAACCACTACAAATGAGAACTTGGTGTACTAAACTAACAAGGACAATCTCCTCACATGGATTTATTGATATGGCTTGAAGAAGCCATTTGCCATTAAGCACAAGGGAGTGCTCCTCATCATCCAAGGTTGTGAGGCTTTCCTGATTTTATGGAGGCTCTAAGCAAAATTTAAGATGGAAACTTTTATTCTAAGTGTTTAAGTGATTTCAGTAATTTCATACTAATCAATTAAACTGATTTTTTTGTCTAAGAGATTTTTTTTTTTTTTTGTCTAAGAGACTCTAAATGCTTGAAAACTTTAAACTCAATTTTTTAATTTGTTTGATTTTTATAGAATTTAAAAAACACATATTGGCTATCCTTAGACATTAAAAATCAAAATTCAAAAATATTTAATGTAATTCAAAAGCTTGCATCAACAGTTATAAAAGGGAAAAAAATGTGATGACCGGGTACGTAAACCGCCTCGTTCCTCTTTGATTTATGTTGGGATTTACTTTTGTTGTTTTTGAAAACTTTTCACGAAATTCTCGTTCATATTTATTTCGGTATCGAGTTTCACATGTTTCGGGAGGGATGAGGTTGGATCCGAGAGTTTTCAGTTCAGTTGGTAAAATTTTTCACTGGGAGGCAAAGTCACACGTACGGGGGCTTGGGCCGCACGTGCGGAAGAAGGGCCGCATGTGCGGGAGGTGAGGCTGCAAGCACAGAAAGTAGGGGTGGTCAGGGTGCAACACTGAAATAATTGCACGTGAAACTGCAGGTGTGGGTAAGGGAGGGCCACACGTGCGGGGGTTGAGGCCGCACATGCGGGAAAAGGCGCCACATGCGGGGAAAGGCGCGCACATGTGGGAGTCCGCTGAGTTCGAAAATTTCCTCATTTTCTTCTTCTGGGGCTATGTGTATATCACTTTTTCATCATCTTTCTCTCTAAAAACACATTTCTCCTCCTTCTCTCTACTTTCCCTATACCAAACCTCACTAAATCTTTGATTTCTCTAAATTCATTAACATTTTGACCCTAGTTCCTCTACCAAAGTTGGAGAACTCTTCGAGGGCTACATTGTGTACGGTGGAGATCGAGTTTCCACACTGTTGATTTTGAGGCTTTCTTCTCTTTTTCCTTCAAGAACTTGAGGTAGGGATTTTTCTTTGAGTTATATATACATTTTTACAAATTATGTTGCTTTTGGGACTCCTTCTTGTGGTGTTAAACTCGGTTTTTGATTCATGAGTTGTGGGTGATTTTAAAAGTGGGTTTCCATAATGTTTTCTAAAAACCCTTGAGATTTTGGGGCTTTGTTGTTGTAGAGAAGTGTCATCTTGAAATGATTTCTTTCAAAATGAAGAGGAAACCTAGTTTATGGAAACCCTAGAAACTTGGGGATTTTTGAGAAAATGTGGTGATGTTATGAAATTGATATTTGACGAATAGTACGAAAAATGTTGAAATGAGAAATTCCATGGTGCATGAGAATTAGTTGGTTTTGAAGTTTTTGTTCAAAATGTTGATATAGTCATGAAATGATAAAGTTGATGAAAATAAATGAAATGTGGAAATGTTGTTGATTCTCGATAGAGATTGATGAGTATATGTTTATCTTGTGAAATTGCACTGGAAAGAGAAATGAGAATTGTGATCACAATGGAAAAATTGTGTGGAAGAATATTATAATGCATTGATATATGTTGCGTTAGCATTCAATTCATTTGGTTATTACAAGTTTCGAATTAAAATTTGAAAATTTTGCATTGAAAAGGGAAATGTTTGTGAAACAAGATTTTCATTCAGTTGTTTTGGGGTAAATACGTTGGTAAGTCTAGATAGGGGGTGTAGATGAAATTGATTAACTTGGCTTGAGTGTCCAGGGTGAAAGACCAAAAACACACGCGGAGAAGGTACCACATGCCTTCCGGTTAGCTACTGGTAAAGTGGGGATTTGGTAGTGCTAGTTATGCCTACTTGCAGACACCAACCTAGGGATTACCTGTGTTGTATTTACCGCCCCTTGAACTTGATTTAAGATTATTGAATTGTTGAAATTTCAAGATTTCATTGTGCATGATGGCTTTCAAAAGATGAAGATGCGACTTTTTAAAAAAAGCCATAGTATGGTATGTGCATTTCAATTCATGAGACTTGTATAAAATGTATATACTTTGTTAAGAAGTTCCTATTGGGCTTTATACTCACCCTATGAGATTTTGTATAGGAAAAAATGTGGTGATTCCGCCAAACTAAGGGCGTGGATGTGTATGTTGAGAGCACAAGGCTCTTGTTTTGTTGTGATTATATTTTGCAAGTCAAGAGCTATATTTGTGTGCTTTCGAGCAACCATTTTGTGTAATCGGGCTTAAGCCTTGGACTTTGTAGCCCTTGAGGGCATTTATTTACTTCTGACTAGATTCTTTACATGCTATAGATTCATGTACTAAAGACGTTGAATGTATAGTTACATGTAGAACTATTTTGTAAATCTCTTATGATTATATATGCAAGTGTTGGAGATTATTTTGGTTTATCGTAAGGAGCGATAGTTGGTGTACTTCTATTTTGTATATTTTTTTGGGGTGTTACAAAAAAAGTCCACAATCTGTCCTAAAACAAAAATCTACACCTTTTAAACGGGATATAAATACCATGCCATGATAGCTCATTATTCCCTAAAATAAATCTAATAAAAAGTAAACATCTGCCATGTCACATAAAATTATGTTAAAAAAAAAGAAAAAAAACTCACATAAAATCTATATTATAAGAGATACATGGTAAAAAAAAAATACCATAAATATCATGATTCAATAAATTTTAATTGGTATAATAAAGATAATTAAGCTAATTCGACATCCCTTCTACAACTGATGAGTTATAACTTATGCCAAACATAAAATGAAAAATAAAACCTTCTATTAGCTTCTCTCTACTCTATAATTAGGCATATTATCTCCTATTCAGGTTTAAGCATGTTTAATCACTCACTTCTATTCTCTTCCTTTTTATTACTGTTTTTCCAATCTTCTCAATTATTTTGTCTTTTTTCCTTTGAGTTTAAGCATGATTCAAAAGAGAGTTCTCTCACTAAGTTTAGTGCCAAGAATCAATCACACATTCATCAAATTGTAAGCAATGTTCTCTCGCCTTCATACTTTGTTGGTTGTAATCTTATTTTGATGTTTGCAAAAATCACATGTTCACCAAACGTTTATCTATACTAAGTTTGGTTTGTTATAATGAAAGTAGAATGGAATCAAATGTTCATTTCTTAATATCCGTATGAATTATTTCATTTGTATTATATTTTTCATCATTTTTTTTTTGCTCAAAAATCTCTGGACATTCTAATGAAATTATCATTTGATTCAAACCAAATTCAAATGAATCAAACAATACTTGAGAGAGGTTTGGCTATTTCCATAAAACACATTGTTTAGCAAGCCTTTTTTTTTTTTTTTTTAAATACTTCAATCATGTTATCTATATTGATTTGTGAGAACTGACAAATAAAAATAGATGGGCGCCCAAACAACAGAACTTCAAATGCAACCTAGGGGTAGAACCAAAAAAAGAAAAAGTTACGTTATCTATATTGATTTGTGAGAATTGACAAATAAGGATATAATAAAAATAGATGGGTGTCCAAACAACAGAACTTCGAATATTTATTCCTAAATTTTCATAATTTTAAAACTCTCTCTTTCCTATGTGGCAACCTTCTTTGATTGCCTTTCATGTTTTCTATTTTTCTTCATTTTCTATTTGTTTGATTAATCAAAATTAAAATTAACTTCATTGCTTATGGATACAGATTTGAATTTCAAAATTCCTCTATATAGATAAACATATAAAAACTGAAAATTAATTTTTTAGTCTACGGACAAAGATAAAAATTAAACAATTAATTTAAAAATTTTAATTTCATAACTTATAGATAATTTAAAATTACTTCCCATAAATAAACATATAAAAGTTGATAAATAACTTATAAAAATTAATTTCATGACCTACAAATAAAGATAAAGATTAAATAATTGATTTTAAAAAAAAAAACAAAATTACATTCTCATAATTTTGAAACTCTTTCTCTTCTACGTGGCAACCTTCTTTGATTGCCTTTCATGTTTTCTATTTTGCTTCATTTTCTATTTCTTTGATTAATTAAAATTAAAATTAATTTCATTACTTATGGATAAAGATTTGAATTTCAAAATTCCTCCATATAGGTAAACATATAAGAACTAAAAATTAATTTTATAGTCTACAGATAAAGATAAAAATTAAACAATTAATTTAAAAAAATTAATTTCATAGCCTACAAATAAAGAAAAAGATTAAATAATTGATTTAAACAAAAAATGAAATTACACCTTTTTCCCCCTCTTCATTTTGTATTTTAATTAATTTTATTATAGATAAACATATAAAAAATCATAAACGATTTATGAAAATTTATTTCATGACCTATAGATAAAGATAAAAATTAAAAAAAATTATTTAAAAAAAATTAATTTCATGACTTATAGATAAATAAACATATAAAAATTGATAAATAATTTATAAAGATTAATTCGTGGCCTACAAATAATTATAAAGATTAAATAATTGATTTATAAAAAATTAAAATAATAAAATTTAGATAAAGATATGATTTGTTAATCTATATATCTATCAAAAACATATATATCTAAATCTTTATTTTGGTTTACTCATATTTTTTTTCTTCTTCTATCGCATATTATCTTTTTTTATTTAAAATTTTTCATCTTATGAAATGCCATTATCTATAACTTCTTATCTCCTATTAAATTCTTAACCTTCTCTTGATAATTTTTATTATTCGTTATTATCTACCAAGTGATAAAGGTAACAAAAAATTAAAAAAAAAATTATTGACTCTGAATGAGAAGAGTATTAATAATGAAATTGGTTCACTTTGAATCAAAAGAGTATTAATAATGAAATAATGAAGGCTGCATAGGAGAAGGCAGTACAAAAATCTCACAAAATTAATTTTCGTCACTATATTTATCCAAGGTAATAATTTAATATTCTTTCTATTAGTTATTAAAAATAGTTTTCATTAGATCATTGTTATGTTTATTTATTTATTTATTTATTTATTATTATAAGGTTGTCATTCGTTATAGTATGTAGTTGTTTTGTTAAAAGCCTCCAAATATTTATTCCTAAATTCTCATAATTTTAAAACTTACACTTTCCTACATGGCAACATTCTCTGTAACGCCCTAAAAAAAAAACATTAAACCCAACAAATAAGACATGCATTGATATTCAAAAGTTCCACATTCCTTCATTTATCAGAATTCCATTACATAAGTATTACATGTTAACAACAAAAGCAAATGCCCTACAGGCTTACAGCTTTCCAAGTTAACACTTGGTTACAACAAAAGGAGTACTAACTCAAACACTTTAAGCCCTTGGCTTGTATTTACATGTAATACATCAAAAGTAAACGACAACATTATGTCCGCCTCAAGCCTCCCAAGCTATGTCCTTGGAGGTGGCATGCTTCCTGCACCTGAAAATGATATTCCCATATAGGGTGAGCCACAGCCCAGTAGAAATATACTAAACCAACCATGAATATTGACTAAAATATTAGCAAATGATAGATGGCCAACACTGATACATTTACATAAATCACATATTCATGTCATACGACTTAAGAGTCCAAGTTTCCTTTCATTTTCCCTTTTTCAACAGATAGGCATATAAGCACTACCCACATTCTCAACAGATATGTATAACAACAATATCCACATTCTCAGATAAGCAAATATGCTATATCCACATTCTACAACAGATATGTATAACAACAATATCCACAGATAAGGATAAGCAAATATGCTATATCCACACTGTCACAAGATAAGCATATAATGCTCTATCTTCGTTCTCTCTAGACAAGCATATGAGCTGTATCTATGGAGTTCATCCTCTATCTTCTCCCAACACTATCCGGTTATGAGGTACATCCCCTTCATCTTCCCTAAACCGGCGGAGTACATCCCCTTTCTCCTCCTCTACACATAACGTTACAACACATTGGTTCTATATACCATCTCAAATACATACAATTAATGTATTCTATCGATCCGTCAAATTCCATGCCACATTCCATTGATTAGTTTTCGTTTGCCTAATCATCATGCATTGTCTACAACAATCTCGACTATCCTCCACCGATAGCCCAAAGCAGTATTTCTAAAACAGAGAATAAATGCACAATGGATATTCAATCAACATTTTATTTCCTCATTCTTCTCAATTAATTATCCCAATTAATTAAACAATGTAATTAGGTCAATTCCCATAATTAACATTTCAACCCTTCGGTTCCATTTTCACCAATGATTCCACTTTTAATCCATTTCTCTATACCAAACACACATCTAGGTTTATTATAAGTAAAACCCCAACTTTTGTAAAATAGCACAAAAGCCCCAAACTTCCATAAAATTACCAAACCAACCCCAACATCTCAAAATACTAAAATTTAGAGACAAAATCCAAAGAGAGGAGTAGGATATCCCTACCTCAAATTCGGAGTCCCAAAGGAGAAGATGACAAAACCCAACGTGCTCCAAAACCCGAGATTTTCAGATTAAAATGTAGCCCTCGACGATCAACAACTTTTTTTGTAAAGGCCAAAGGTGAGCAAATCACTCCTACTAGATCAAAACCTAGAGAGAAGGTAGAGTCTAGAGTGAGAGGCTCAACAATGGTGTTTTTGGAAAAGTAGGAGAGAGAAGAGAAAGTGAAAAAGTGATTTGAAAAGTCACAACTTCGAAACTTAAACCCAGTCTTCCGCTCGAGCGTAAAACACCCCGCTCGAGCGTCACTCACAGACTCCCGCTCGAGCGTCCAAACTTCCGCTCGAGCGCCGGATGCACTCTCCCAGTACTTTTACAGAACCAGGCCTCCGCTCGAGCTTCCAACTCTACGCTCGAGCGTACAACGCTGCACAGGACAAATACTGAATGGGTGTAATCTCCGCTCGAGCGCCCAAACCCCCGCTCGAGCGTACAGGCCAAAATCTGGGCAACTAGTTTTGGTTTCTAAACTCAACCAACCTGTAACAAACCTGTCCAACACATCCTATAACTCAAATACAAAGTAAAGAGGATGAAAACAAGATGATAAACAACTACCAACATCCACGGACACATGTCCGGATCACTGTTCAACAAGGGTAAACCCAGGATCGCTATATTCTCTGATTGCCTTTCATGTTTTCTATTTTTCTTCATAGTCTATTTGTTTGATTAATTAAAATTAAAATTAATTTCATTGCTTATGGATAAAGATTTGGATTTCAAAATTCCTCCATATAGATAAACGTATAAAAACTGAAAATTAATTCTATAGTCTACAGATCAAGATAAAAATTAAACAATTAATTTTAAAAAAATAATTTCACAACTTAAGATAATTTCAAATTTCTTCCCATAAATAAACATATAAAAGTTGATAAATAACTTATAAACATTAATTTCATGGCCAACAAATAAAGATAAAGATTAAATAATTGAATTTAAAAAAAAAATAAAATTACATTCTCATAATTTTAAAGCTGTAACGCCCTCAAAATAAGATATAATCATCCATTCATAAATTCCATAGGACATAACAGAAATGTTACATATTACATTCATCAAAGTATTCTTTACAGTTTTCCAAGTAATAACTTGGTTACAACAAAAGAGAGTCCTAGCTCTATACATAGAAAGCCCTTGGCTTGAATATACATTTAATCATCAAAAGAAAATAACAAAACAGAGTCTTCAACTCCTAAACCCCGATGCTAGGACCTTGGAGGCAGCATGTCCCATGTACCTGAAAAATAGTGTCCCAAGTAGGGTGAGCCAAAGCCCAGTAGAAATATGCTAAACAGTATATGAGAATTAACTAAAACATTAACATCCGATAAATGTTTGACACTTGAAATCCGACTTATACTCTTTCCATAACCAATCAATATTGACATCCATATTTCAACCCGCTTTCATTTATATTTCCAATTCAATTCATTGACATGGTTCGTTTATCCAAACAATTCAACATGAGACTACAACTCAAATAACAACACTTTTTTAACCATAAAAAGCATTCGTACACTTCCATTCACTTGCCATTTTACAGAACTACGTCCGAGGGAACCGGCACTCAAATATATATATAAGATTTCGGGACTTTCACGCTGGACACTCCGGCCAACTTAATTATCAATGAAGTCCATCCCATATCTCCTCCCAAACAAAGATACATATGCAATGTATTTAAACACGTTGTCATATACAATGACCAAATAAATCACATATTCAATGTGTTAATCCAGCCGTCATGTTCAATGACATAATCCAATTGATTAGTTTCAATTTACCTAATCATCATGCATTTTCTACAGCAATCATGGCTATCTTCCACCGATAGCTCAAAACAGTTATTTCTAAAGAGATAAATAAATCTATCAACATATAATTTATCAACTTTTCCTTAGGTGAGTGATTTATCAATCCAACTACGTCATTTAGTCACAATTTCCCCCAATTTCACAATTTTCAAACCAATTTCATATTTCCACAATTGATTTCATTAATTATACGCATAATTTATATAAATTCAATTAGGGCATTTTCTCCATTTTCTCAAATATTGCACCCATGGCCAACTTTCACCCATTATACACAAATAATCCCATTTTCAGGACCTCACATACATATAGAACCCAAAAATAGAAAACTCCTCTTTTACTATTTCAAACTCAAAACCCTAACTTCACCTAAACCAACCATTTATTCAAAATGACCCATATTTATGTTGAAGCTCATAGTAATGAGTAGATTATCCCTACCTCAAATGGAGAAGCTCAAAGGAGATGAAGAGAGAAACCCAAAGATGCTCCAAACTTGCACTTTTCGAATCAAAATGTAGCCCACGCGATACTCTACCTTTTTAACAAAGGGACTAGGGTAGAAACTCTTTGGTTCAAAGGGATTTGTAGAGAGAAGGTGAACTTTTAGAGAGAGAGACAGCTGATCTACGGTCTTGGGTGAAAAGAGATCAAAAAGTGAAGAAGAAAACCCCTGCTGCGATCTGATATATGCGAGGCTCGCTCGAGTAAAGGAGTTGTCGCTTGAGTGACCAGACACAACAAAGGACCTCGCTTGAGCGCAAGAAGCGTCACTCGAGCGAACAAAGCGAAACTTCAGGTCTGCCACCAACGCAGATGCACGCTTGAGCGCAAGAATTCTCGTTCGAGCGAAGAAACACAGAGCTCGCTCGAGCGCAAAAAGTGTCACTCGAGTGAAGAATACCAACCTTCAGGTCTTACAGAGATGCAGACGCACGCTCGAGCACAAGACTACTCGCTCGATCGAAGAAACAAATAACACAGGCCTCGCTCGAGCACAAGAAAACTCGCTTGAGCGAAAACTGCGTCTGAAAAGAAACCTAAAGACCCTCAATCCTCACTCGAGCGCAAGAACCTTCACTCGAGCGAAGAAGCAAATACCCAAGGCTCGCTCGAGCACAAAAAAGCCTCGCTCAAGCAAAGAAGCCAAAACCTGGGCAGCAACAATTTGTACCAACTCAACACCAACCTGTACCAAACTCACCGAACACGTCCCAAAACTCAAATACAAAAAATCAAAGGACGGAAAAAGATACAGGCAACAACATACAACCACGGAACCCGAGTCCGGTACACAACAAAGGTTGGGGTAAAACCTAGATCGCTATAAAAACTCTCTTTTTCCTACGTGGCAACCTTCTTTGATTGCCTTTCATGTTTTCTATTTTGCTTAATTTTCTGTTTGTTTGATTAATTAAAATTAAAATTAATTTCATTGCTTATGGATAAAGGTTTGAATTTCAAAATTCCTCCATATAGATAAACATATAAAAATTGAAAATTAATTTTATAGTCTACAGATAAAGATAAAAATTAAACAATTTATAGCGACCCCGGTCTTTTCCCATTTGATTATTGTATCCGGACTTAGGTTCCGTAGATTCTGTCATTGTATAATTGTTGTTGTTGTCCTTTATTTTCTCATTTGGAATTATAGGATGTGTTGGGCAGGTTTGTTTCAGGTTGGTTGGGTTTAGAAACCAAGTATTGTTGTCCCTAACTCGTTTACACATTAAGCCCTTGGCTTGAAGTTACATGTAATACATCAAAAGAAAAACGACAAAACTATGCCGCCACTAGCCTCCCAGCTATGTCCTTGGAGGTGGCATGCTACCTGCACCTGAAAA